>JAKSZU010000007.1:98656482-98800759 GCA_026018925.1 Tupaia tana
ACATCTTGAGTGAGGGTCTTTCAGGACATAGGTAGATTTAGGGATTCTTTAGCTTGTCATTGGCCAAAAAAGAAAGGCTTTGTAAAGACGTGGGTTAAGCACAAAGGTATTTTTTTTTTTTTGGAGAGGTTTTTGCTATAGGGCGCAGGCGCTCGCCAGACAGACAGAGAGAGACAGAGAGACAGAAAGCAGGAAATCACCCCCCAGGGGGGATGGCCACGCCACAATCCCTTCTCCTCCATTCTCCTCTCGGGATCTTGGGCACGCACGCACACGCGCCCGGCGTGAGTTTAAGCCGCCGGGTCCGGTACTCGAACCGCAGTCGACTACGTGGGAGTCCAGCGACATACCCATTATGCTAACTGCTGGTCACAGCACAAAGGTAATTTTTAAGCTTAAACTTAACATAAATAAGGGAGTTTACTAATCATCATGTGATGTTATGCCAGACTGAAGTTAGAGAAATAAGCTACAATTATTGTGGCCAGGTGGTCAGTTTAGTACATGGGGTGCTTTGTAGGCATAAGTTCCAGGCCCCTTAGAAAGGAATGTTTAGAACAAAAAAGATGGTCAGAGTTCAGTATCACATTTTATCCTTTGATGCTACTCTAAGTTCAATTAGTTCTCAATTAGTTCTTAATTTTTCTTTTGGATTATGTAGAAACACACATGATTCTTTTGTCCAATTCATCTTGCATCCTCCAACTTTTCTGAAGTAATTTATCATTGCTAGATGGGAGTTGACAAGAGGGAGATGAGTGTGTGTGTAGGAGACAGAGAAATGAGAGTAGAGGGAGAAGCACTCTGGGCAGAGTCACATCACAGAGGTCCCTGTCCTCAGCCACCGCATATCAAGATCTTGCATTCCATGTGGGTGCATGTCAGGCCTCTTTCAAGCCTGACCCAGGAATGTAAACCTGTTGTTGTTATGGGACAAGGGAGCTGAGCTGTGCTGTGTGAAATATCTGGTTCTTTGAGCTCAGACATCTAAGATTGACGACCAGCCCTATGACATGGTATGGAGAACTACAAATAGATTTAAAGTAGGAAAAGAAACAGGTTTAATAGAAAAGTAAAGATTTTTTTTGTTTTAGCTTGTGTCATAGTCCGTGTGCATTCACTGGAGAAAGACAGAGATAGAAACAGAGAGAGGGAAGTGAGAAATCACCTCAAATGGGGGATGGCCACACCACAATCTCTCTTCATCCTCCTTTTGGGATTTCAGGCATGCACACACATGTGCCCATTGTGATTTTCTAACTGGAAGGCCTGGGACTGGGACCATGGTCAGCCATGTTTTGATTCAGCTTCTTAAACACCACACCACCTTCTGGCCCTGAAAACCAAAGAGTTTTAACAGAAAAGAAATATACCCTTATGCCAGAAGTGCAAGTTATGGGTAAATTCAGAAGACAAGTGAGCTGGGATTGGGGTTTGGTGTTACTATTATTGTGGGGTCTTGTTATAAATATTTAGGACCGAGGTGCCTCATTGTAGCCAGGTTCTTCATTTCTATCTGTGGGCTTTTATCAGCACTTGAAAAGTTTTTCTCATGTAAGAAATATGATACTTGCCTCAACTTCAGCTGTGAAATATTTCTTTTGAGAACTTAAAATGAAGATTTTCTGCTGAGGCTTTCCCCTCAACACTAATTTCTAGAAAGGCACAAATCCAGGTCCATCTTCACATGGATCCTGAAATTCAGCTGTGAAATATTGCTTTGAGCAACTTAAAATGAAGATTTTCTGCTAAAGCTTCTCCTTCCACACTGCTTCTTGTCTTCTTTTCTCCATTTCTCTCTCTGTCTCTATCTTTCTCACTGGGTATTTATTTTATTTTATTTTTTTTAATGTAAAATATTCTCTGGGCTCTCAAGTCCATTTTTCTTGTGCTAATGCACATTTCCCAATTATATTTAGGAAAGGCACAAATCCAGGCCTATCTTCTTATGGATCCTGAATTTCAGCTGTGAAATGTTGCTTGCATGCCACACTGTTTTCAATTTTTCCTCTTTAAACTAAAATCTAAAATTTTCTTAAATTATATTTTCTCTTCTTTTTATTTTATATTTTCCTTTTCTCTAATTATTTTCCTTTTTCTTTATCACTGGCTTCTCAGCTCCTACACACTAAGAGTCTAGACCAGTCCAAATGAACAGTATCTAAGCATCTGAATACAATTAGGGTCAGAGATCAGCTTCTTTCTCCTCCTGCCAGGATCAGGAAGGGAGGAAGGAATCCCTGGATACAGTCTGCCTGTACCCCGTGAAAGTCATTAGTGATGAACAGATGACCATCTGCTTCCCCCAGGACTTTCCCACACTCAGCTGTCTACCTGTGACACGCTCAGCCAAGTGATCATCAGCCCTGCCCTCAAAGCTGCAACGTACTGTGCCACCAATTGGGTCCACAGGGTGATTTCCTGCAGGAAAGAATCCTGACATTTTCCTCAGACTGGCCTCATCAGAGCAATGGGCTAGCCTTTGAGTCTCCATGTCTTCTGTCCCTGAGACCACAGACCAGAAAATCAGACCAGGTGTTCACCAGGGCTGACATAGCTGTACAAGGTGATGTCCAAAAATCCCAAATTTAGGCAGTAGAATAATTGGCCTGGTGAGAATGATACATGACACATTGCTGTTACAGTTAGTAAACTACCATTAGACATTACAAGGTCACCTTTTATAGGTACCCAGGACATGATTGAGATAATGAACACTAAAGGTCTAAGATTCTGCAGGGAGAGTTAAAGGTTGTTGTGCTAATACCCATAGAGTTTGCTCTGGGAATTTCTTGAATAAAAAGTTTGTAAAATAGTATCAGGAAGTCACCGATGAGGGAAAAGAGCAGAAGTTTGGAGGATTAGATAATTCAGGAGGTCACCTAAGGAGCTAGAGTTGGCCTTCAGAAGGTTATCAAAATATATCCTTCTATGTCTGATTTATTTATTTATTCATTTTTTGGAGGTCTATGGAAGGAAATATATAGAAATTATAGGTGCTTTCTGCTCAATATTTCCATATATTCCTCCTCCAAATGTCCTTCCCCAGGCCCCACTCCTCCACACACACCACATCTGGCATTCACACCCATCTCCTGTGTTTGTATGTCCTTTAGCCCATCAGCTTCAGTTATAGAGTGCAGACACTCGGTATATATTAAGTGGGGACATACAGTGTCTCTCCTTCATAGCCTGGCTTGCTTCACTCAGCAGTAAATCTTCCATATTCTTCCACTTTCATTCAAAAGCCAGGGTATTGTTGTTTTTTTATGACTGAATAGTATTCCATAGAATATATGTGCCACAGTTTTTCAATCCATTCATCTGTATGGGGGCATTTGGGTTGGTTCCATGTCTTAGCAATAGTGAAAAGTGCTGCAATAAACATCGATGTGCAAGCACTTTTCCAATGAAGAGTTCTTCTGTCCTTTGGGTAGGTGCCAAGGAATGGGATTGCTGGATCATATGGTAGTTCTATTTGTAGACTTTTGAGGAATCTCCAAATTGTTTTGTTTTGTTTTGTTTTGTTTTTAAATTTTTTTGCTATAGGGAGAGTGCACTCACCAGACAGACAGAGAGAGACAGAAAGCAAGAAATCACTCCCCAGGGGGGATGGCCACGCCACAATCCCTTCTCCTCCATTCTCCTCTAAGGATCTTGGGCACGCACGCACATGCGTCTGTTGTGAGTTTTAAGCCACCGGGTCCGGGACGCGAACCACACTCGACTACATGAGAATCTAGCGACATGCCATTACGCTAACTGCTGGTCCCAAGGAATCTCCAAATTGTTCTCCACAGTGGTTGGACCAAATTACATTCCCACCAGCAGTGTAAGAGTGTTCCCCTTTCACCACACCCCCGCCAACACTTATCATTTTTTGTTTTTTTAATCTTAGAAATTCTGACTGGGGTTAGGGAGTATCTCATTGTTGTTTTGATCTGCATTTCCCTTATGATGAGGGATATTGAGCATTTCTTCATATGCCTTCTGGCTATTCGTATGTCATCTTTAGAGAGTGTGTTTTTCAAATCCTTCTCCCATCTTTTAATAGGTTTGATAATCTTTTTTCAAAACAGCTTCTTTAGTTCTTTGTGTATTCTGGTTATCAGTCCCTTATCTGATGCATAATTTACAAAAATATTTTCCCATTCTGAAGGCTGTCGATTCACACTAATTACCGTTTCTTTTGCCATGCAGAAACTTCTTAGTCTGATGTAATCCCACTTGTCTATTTTGGGGACTATCGACTGTGCTTTGCGGGTCTTATGTCTTTCCCTACCCCAATGTCTACCAGAGTTTCCCCAGTCTTTTCTAGAAGCAGTTTAATAGTTTGGGATCTTAGATTTAGATCATTGATCCACCTTGACTTGATTTTTGTCAAAGATGAGAGGTAGGGGTTCAGATTCATCTTTCTACAGGTGGAAATCCAGTTTTTCCAGCACCATTTGCTGGAGAGGTTTTCTTTTTCCCACTGGATTGACTGGTACCCCTTGTCAAAAATCAGCTGACTGAATGATTGGGAATTTATTCCTGTGGACTCAATTCTGTTGCATTGGTCTACATATCTGTTCCTGTGCCAGTACCATGCTGTCTTGATTACTACAGCTTTGTAGTATATTTTTGGGTCAGGGAGTGAGATGCCGCCCACTCCATTCTTCTTGTGTAGAATAGCTTTGGCAATATGGGGTCTTTTATGATTCCAGACAAACTTTATGATTGTCTTTTCTAGATCTGTGAAGAATGTGTCTGGTACTTTGATTAGCATTGCATTAAGTAGGTAAATTAATTTGGGTAGAATCGTCATTTTTGTTATATTAATTCTTCCATTCCAGGAACAGGGGCTGTTCTTCCACTTTTTTGTGTCATTTTCAATTTCTTTTTTTAGCTTCTCATATTTTTCTTTGTGGAGGTCTTTAACTTCTTTGGTTAGATTTATCCCTAAGTATCTTATACTTTTTGTGGCTATGGTAAATGGAATAACTTTTTTCAGTTCTATCTCTGTCTGCCTATTTTTTTTTTTTTTTTTTGGAGAGGTTTTTTTTTTTTTTTTTTTTTTCGCTATAGGGCGCGTGCGCTCGCCAGACAGACAGAGAGAGACATAGAGACAGAAAGCGAGAAATCACACCCCAGGGGGAATGGTCACACCGCAATCCCTTATCCTCCATTCTCCTCTCAGGATCTTGGGCATGCACGCACACACGCCCGTCATGAGTTTTAAGTCACCGGGTCCAGGACGCAAACTGTGGTCGACTACATGGGAATCCAGCGACATAGCCATTACGTTAACTGCTGGTTCCCTGCCTATTTTTTGTGTATAGAAATGCTATAGACTTCTGTATATTAATTTTGTATCCTGCAACTTTACTGTATTCGTGCATTACTTCCAGAAATTTCTTCATGGAAATCATTGGGTCTTCTATGTACACAATCTTGTCATCTGTGAATAGAGAGAGTTTCACCTCTTCTTTTCCTATTTGGATGCCCTTTATTTTTTCCTCTTTTCTGATTGTGTTCATGAGGACTTCCAGTACTTTATTGAAAAGTAGTGGAGAATGTGGGCATCCTTGTCTTGTACGCATTTTTAGTGGGAAAGCTTTCAGCTTTTCTCCATTCAGGATGATGTTCGTGATGGGTTTTTCATAGATAGCTGTTACTGTGCTGAGAAATGACCCTTGTATGCCCATTTTGCTGAGCATCTTGATCATAAAGGGATGTTGTATCTTATCAAATGCTTTTTCTGCATCAATCAATATGATCATATGTTTTTTGTCTTTTTTCCAGTTAATATGGTGTATCACATTTATGGTTTTGCGTATGTTGAACCAACCTTGCATTCCTGGAATAAAGCCTACCTGATCATGATCTGTAATCTTTTTCATAAGTTGTTGGATATAGTTTGCTAGTATCTTGTTGAAAATCTTTGTGTCTATATTCCTCAGAGATATTGGTCTATAGCTTTCCTTCCTTGTTCTTTCCTTACCTGTTTTGAGGATAAAGGTGATAAGACAGGGAGGTAGTATTGTTATATTTTTATCAACTGGACCAGGGAGAAATGTTCACATATTGAAACGATCACCTTGTAAGCTAAAAAAATGTGATTGAATGCATTAAAAAATATTAAAAAATTAGAAAACAATGTCATAAAAGAATAAATGAGATAACAATTAAAAAATATTTCCATATAACTAAAACATCATATAAATAAAGGTTTTATTAATGGATAAAAGTAATTTTTAAAAATAAGAGTACATGTAGGAGAACATTCATGCCATTCCAAAATATATTTGGCCTCTGAGCCCATTGGGGGAAATGTGGCCTCTTCCTGAGGGTCCATGAAGAAATCTTGGCTAGAAAACCAGGCAATGGAGCTCTGCTCTGTGTCCTCTGGTCTGTGCTCATGGGAGCCCTGCAGGAGGGATTTTGAAGATTAGGAAAAGCTCCCACAGTCTCACTCCTTCTCAGGCTTCATTCAAGATAGGCCTAGAACATCAGGGGAGCATAAATGTATTGAATGAAGTGTTGCTCTCTGCCCTTACCTGTGGGGACAGGATAAGAACGACTTTGCTTTCTTGAGTTATTGTTGCTCATCCTGAGCTCCTAAATAACTCTAAATTCAAGTTGTTGGGAAAAACGTAGTGATTTTATTCATCATTCCAGCAAACTGAAAACATGGTTGACTTCTGTCCTAAAGGACCATGTTCGGGCACAGCAGAATGCAGGCTGCATGTATGCTACAGGAAGGAGAGGAAGTGGAGGTGGAGGGATGTCAGGAGTAACCAGTGAGCCTGAACTACAGGACACTAGCAAGAATCTAAAGAAGGCTGTGAAACGTCTTCATTCAAGTCACCTGACTTGGGTGACTGTGAGTCTGATCCTGAAGTTCTCATCAATCTTTAATGAAGTTTGTAATATCTCGCACATACTTCTTCAATCCTGTAAGGAAGACAGTTTCAAGTGAGGAACTGTTTTGGAAGATTATAGTTGGGACAAAACTCTACCAGTGACTAAATCCTATCTTTGCATGGAAGGTTAAACAAATCCTTAACCTACAGTCATGGCACAAAAACAAGCTTGAAAAAGTAAAGATATACTCACAAAGACAATCTTTTTCAATCTAATGCAATCCCCCATTGTCAAGGTTCTTTTTGCAATTTTGTGGGATCAGGGTCAAAGGCACATCATTTCTGATTTGGCTACTTAATGGTGAAAAGTGTTGCTCAGGGAAATTGTGGAATTAAACCATTTGACTTGATCTATAAACTCTTCCTTAGTACCTACCCATCTTTGGCATGTGACGCTAGGGTTGATCATGGCCATGTCTCTCTTTGTCCTTACATTTTTAGTCACAATGTCCACAGCCTTTTGTTATGCAAATGCAACTATGTAAAAAATTTATCTTAACTATTAAAACCAGAGAGAGGATAGTAATATCAGATTTAAGAACTTTCCTAAAATCCAACCAACCTATTCAGGGATCCACAAAAACAAACCGGTAAACCAAGCTCAAACCACTTCAGTTCTAAAGTGTGTTGGAGACTCATGTCATGTCTGATGTTGTCAACACAAAGTTCTTTTCTGGGAAAAGAATGGAGATGTGTACAATAAGTGGCATTGGCAGCCATGCCAACTCCATGCATCTCAGTGTGTACATAATCTAAGACAATGCAGTTACCAAGCACACATGAACAAGGGAATCTGAGGATTCCTGTAACCTGGGAAGAGCCAGAGGAGGTGTGTTAGCAATGACACTTAATGTTTTGATAGATTTCTAAGTACATGTTGATGTGCCAACATACCTAGGAGCAAAGAGGGGATAAGCCAGGAAATATCTGTCTCTATCTGGTATTCCACGGAGCATGTTCTGAGTAACACGGAAGATTAGCTTAAGGGAGCTGATCTAGTGTATAGTTCCATTGACTAGAAAACATAGTAAGAATTCCCAATAAACATTGTCCTTGATTTGTCTAATTCCTTAGCAATCATTTGCCCAGGGTACATTTTTCTGACTACATACCAATGTGTAACCCTCCAGGGTATATATCTCATAAGATCACTTAAGCAGTACATTTGAAGGGCAGCTATTTGTAATACTTTGGTCAGTGACACCCTGACAAATTCTCAATGAAGTGTCTATCTCTTGTTTTGCTTGGGGTCCTCAAGTCCTGCCCCCCAAAGAAATGTCATGGTCTTGGTCAGCAAGTGATTTAGAGATTAAGGAGCTGGATTTCATATGGCCTGCCACACAGTTTCAGTCCCAGAACAGGGCTTGTAAATCATGCTGGGAACTTATGCATGTATGCCCCAAATCCCAAGAGAGGCCATACTCACTCTGTGATTTCTCACTTTCACTCACTCTGTCTCTCTCTCTCTCACCTAATCCCCAGTTGAGTGAAGACCTGGAATGACTCCTCATATAAAATTTCACAAGGGCTTAAAAAAAGCCCACTTCATGAAGTGACCCTAATGCATAATATTGTAATAAGGAGCAACCCATCCCAGGTTAAATTTCTTTTCATGACATTTGATGGCAATGCTTGTTTTCAGAGCACGTGCAATGTTCTGTTTTTCCTCTTGGTTGAAGTCACCATGAAAAATGAAATTCCCATCTGATAAACTGTTTAGATACTCATTGAGTCAAATGAGAGATTAATGTAGTCTCATTATCACTCTAAGGGTGTTCGATTGTCAGAATAATGGAATCATTTCCTTAAAGAGGACTAGCCACTTCTGAAGCCTTCTCTGTCTGCATGGGATATGCTTCCATCCATTTTATAGTCACATTGAAAATGTGACTATAAAAACTTATAGGTAGTTGAGGGCCATCAGGTGTCATAGAAGGAAGTTGGATCCCACATGTCTGAATCCATCATTCAAGTCCTGGACACTGTGGCTTGAAAATCACTGTGCCCATATGTATGTGTGCCCAAATTCTGAGAGTAGTAGAGGAGAGGAGAAGCAACCGGGTAGTATTTCCCTGGGGAGGTTATTTTTTACTTTTTCTTTTTGTCTCTGCATCCATCTCTCTCTGGTTATTATATATGCCATATACAAAAATTTAAAAATAAAAAGCAATTATAGGTCATTGAAGTTTCAACTCTTTGGAAGACCAAGCTCTTTTACACCTGGTTGGAGAGGCTTGTTGTTTGAGTTCTTGTTAACACAGATCATGCAATTTTGGTGGACCTGTTGGGCAGCCTTTGCAACTTAGGCCAATGGGATATATTTTGATGTATTTGTGAATCCATTGCAGAGTTAAATCTTTTCCATAATGGGCTCTATTATGTATATGCCTTTATAATATGCTTAAGAGAGCTCCAGGAATAATAGGACCCCAGGGAGAAACTCAGCACATCTCCTGTTGCTTACATATTTGGGCCTTATACATAGAGACTTCGTATCATCATTCAGGTACAATTTGGACTCTTTTTTTCACCTTATTTTTTGCAGGGGAAGAAGTTATTGCTATAGGGCATGTGTGCATGCTAGAAAGACAAAGATAGAGAAACAGAAAGTGAGTATTCACCCCCTGCGAGGATGGCCACTCTGCATTGCCTTCTCTTCCATTTTCTTCTCAGGATCTTGGGAACATATGCACACGTACCTGGAGCCAACTGCTGGTCCCCAATTTGGACTCTTAATAACAATCCACAGACATTTGTCATGGGTCACTATTTAACATGTCACCTACCAATTAAAGTGAAAGACTTGTATTAACCTAGGGCTTCTATGGCCCTCATTCAAGATTTCTGTAAACAGAATGTGAAAATTCACCAATTCCACCACTCTGGTTCCCCTGAATAGCTGGGTCATTTGGATATCTGGTTTCTGCTATTAGAAAGTAATCAAGTTGAAATTCTTTTCTCACTGGTATAGAGAAATATTCAGCTTTTCAATCCATTGAAGAAAACCACCCATAGACTTCCAGAATACTGATGAGCAGATTCTATGGATTGGATGCCACAGGGCAGGAGTCCCGAACCTCTACATTATGATCCATGGATCCTGGACAAAATGGTCTGCCAAATTAGCTTTCCTTGCTAAGACATTAGAAACGTTAGATGAGCTGGCTAAGATTGATAAACCTAGATTTAGAAATATTTGCAACTCTTGATTTTATGCACTGTTAGGTTTCTCTGATCAATGGGTTCTGTTTGATTTCAGAGTTCCTGCATCTTCCCTCAGGGGGATCTGTATCACTCATACATTCTTCGTCCTGCCCCATAATGTGTCCATATCTGGGATCTTAGCTCATTGTATAATTTTTTGAGGGGATTGAGGATATGTGGTAGGAGATTCTTCTTCTTTTCCCATATGAGTCATCTGCACATCCAGAGTTTACTCTGGTAAAACTCTAATTTCCAGTTGTGTTAGCAAAGAAGTCAATTGAGCACTTAATTTACAAAGGAGATTTTGACCCAATAAAAGGATGGAACATTCATGAATATATGCAAAACTAAGTTCTCAGGTCAACAGGTGGTGTGGTGATTAAGATACTTGGATTCCACATGATTGACTGGGGGTTCAATTCTCAGACTTGGCAGGTTGAAAATCACACTGGGAGTCTGTGTGCATGACCACAATCCTGACGAGAAAGTGAAGGTGAAGGAATTGAAGTGTTACCTTCATTCAACACTTGGGTATTCTCATCCTCCACCACCTCTCTGTCTGTTTCTTTCTGGCAAGCACACTCAACCTATAACAAAGCTAAAAAGAAAAAAAAAGGCAAGGAAAAAATGCAAATAAGCAGAAAACCTCATGTTTAAAGAGAATTTTGGCAAATGACATTGCAAAGAAAGGAGCAATCCTCAACTTCTCTGAAAATTTTGGAAAATGGTTGTGGTTATGAAGATTTATGTGCCAATTTTGTTCTTACAATTGAATAGGTTGTACCTGTGTCTACCAGAGAGTCAATTTCTTCTAAACCTCTTTCAATTAACAGTAGAATTCTGTGAGGAAATTTGGATTTGGTGCTTCAAGTCTAAAAGAGCCCCTGGGAACTTCAGTCCTCACTTGAGCATTCTGCTCTCTTTACCACCTCAGAGGTTTCTCCTTCTCCCTTTGGACTGACTCCATCTCCTGAAGGGTGGGCAGTCTTTCTTCCTGTGACCTTCCCTAAAGTAGGTACATTAGTTTATTTTTATTTATTTTTCTTAATTTTTGATTTAGTTTTGGTCTCTGTTTTTCCAATGGGGCATAACCTCCTCTGAATCCTGTCCTTTAAATATCCAGAGTAGTGACCACAGGTGGCACTCCATTGTCCCGCTCCCTTCCTGTCTCTGCTGCTTGCTATTGAAACCTAAAGCAGTACCTGCAAGTTAAGAGGGGGTCAGGCCTAAGAGCCCATCAAACACTTGGGGATTCCTTTACAGTCAGGTACACCTTGTGCATAACAGTTGCACTTACCTTTCTGAAGACTTTGGATTCTTCTGAGCCAGTATTAGTGTGTTACCTGCCAGCCTGGTAAATCCTTTCTAGAAGCTCTGATGGGTCTTCATCATCTCTTTTTTGATTCACTTGAATTTTATTTAGGATCTTTGTTTCTTAGCATTCCTTTTAGCAATGTGGCCAGAGCACATCTCCTAAAATGTTCCATTCTAGTCAATCCTCATTACCATGTGGATTCAATCTGCTTAAGTGCTGGGGACAGTCTGTGTTGTTCAAGAGTTCCCTCAAAATCAGGTAGATAGAGCTGGTGTGTGTCTTCCCTACTTTGTCAATAACCAACCTCATTCCTTCCCAGTAGTTACGAAACTCTTGAGAGGGTGTCTAACTGACAGGTAGATAGTGGGTAGTAGAAATGGGTGGCAGGAGTACTTTTTTAAAATTTAACCAAGCTGAGGTAAAAATGAATTATCAATCCATGTATAACTGGGAGGGGGCAGAAATTGTGCATTGAGACCATCTATAAAATATTGAAAATTATGTGGAAATTGTCCTGTACTGGTGGTGGCTCCCAGGTGTAATTGTGTCCCCTGATGAGTTTGAAAAGGGGCTACTAAACAAAGTGGCAGTATCCCATGCATTAGTCCATGAGTCAGCACAGATTGACCCTCCTAAGGGCATAGCTTGACTGATGGAAGCACTCCCTGTTCCCCATGTGAGATGGAGGAGCTGAAGCTAAAAACATCCATGGTCATTTCTCTGCAGACAAGAATTTACCATGATAACTCTTTACATTATGATTATAACTAATAATGTAGGAAAATGTATCCTATTTTCATGAAACTCATAATTTTTCAACACACATAAAATTTAGGTATATACAAATATAATTTAAACATAATTTTCAATGAGACAATGTTTCCTGCATAATTTTTAAGGTATCAGATAAACCTAACATACAAAGACCCATTAAGGATATCGAAATAATAGTTTGAGATTAAAAGACAGCTTGGAACTAATAGGCTTTGTGGGGTCTGTCATATATGAAAGGTTTACAATACATAATGAAAACAGGATCCCAGTTCACTGTGACAATTTATCAAGTGACAGTTGAAAGTCACCAGGAAGGAGGTGAGGACAACATAATCCCAAGTACCCTGTGCTGTGTGGCTTCCACTACGTGCTCTGGGAATATCCTCTGTTGTGCATCCCTGGCTTGGACTCTGGCAACATTGGGACCAGAGAGGTCATGGGTAGGAAGAGAGAGCACAGCCACTGATAAAGGGAAGGATGTATGGAGAAAGGACTATGCTGTAACACCTGCTACCCAGAGGTGCATGTGTTGTGGCCACTACCTGTGAGCATGCCCTGCTGAGGACAAGGTCAGGTAGGAATCTAATGGGACAGGAAGTGGTTGACAGAAACCTCTGGCTCGCATGGTTTCAGCTTGCATAACTACCAAGGAGTCAACCTCATTAACCAGAGAGACTCTTGAGGAATATCTATCACCTTCTCTTTAGGGTAAAATATTTTCTCTGAATATCCAAACACAAAAACTAGAGAAAGACAGGGACACTGGCAAAGACTACCACACACAGTATGTGAGCACATGAGCATACTGCTCTAGAAACCACCACCAAAGGATAAAAAAAAGTATTTCCTCAGATGCCTAAAAGTCAATGCACAGTCAAAAGATATATTTAAAAAAAAATCTCTCTTCCTAGGAAACCTAATGTCCTCACTAGCAATGAGTAAAAGACTAAAACTCACAGAAATTTCAGATAAATATTTTGAAATATCCCTAATAACAAAACTCATTGAGATGCAACAGAAAAGGACAACCAATTCCCACAGATGAGAAAAATCACTCAATGACTTGAAGGAAGTATTCCATTATGAGATAAATACCCTTACAAGAATCAATCTGAAGGTTTGGAGATGAAGAATGCAATACAGGAAATAACTCCCTCCACAGTATTAAAAGCAAATTAGACAACGCAGAAGAATGAATCTCCAACCTTAAAGGCAAGTCCTCTAATTTATTCAAACACCTAAAAACTGTGGAAAAACAATCATTCAAAAATTAGGTCAGTAGTGTCACCTGATGGCATGGTGGTTGAGGCAGCTGGATCCCATGTGGCTAATTGTACAGTTTGTGTCATGGAGCAGAGGTTTTGGAAAATACACAAAATGTGTGTGTGCATATCCAATATTCTGATAGAAGACTCAAGGAGACAGAATTCTCCAAAGAGGTGCTTTTAAACTTTCTGCTTTTATTTCTCTGTCTCTCTCTATAGCAAGCATGTGTGTCCTATAGCAAAATTAAAAAAAAAAAACTGTAGACAGCATCATATTCACAAAATGGGTATTCCAGCTGCCAATGAAATGGGTAAAAGCATAGAAAATTTCTCTCATTATATATTATATGGAAAGCTCTCAAAACTAGAGAGATATACAGATGTCCAGATCCATCAACTACAAAAACACTAAGTGGATTTAACATAATACTTTCTCCAAGGCACATCACTGTCACATTGGCAAAAATAAAAGACATGACAATATATTTAAATTGGCAGGAGAGTATGGCCAGGTTACTTGAAGAGTTTACTGCATGACACCAACCACAGACGGCCCAACTGAAACAATGAGCAATTGAAGCAAGGAAAAACTGGGAAGACATATTTAACTTTTTGAAAGTAAAACTATTTCAGCCCAGAATACTATACCCAACAAGAAAATCCTTCAAGGGGAACCAGCAGTTAGCATAATGGCTATGTTGCTGGACTCCTACGTAGTCGACCGCGGTTCGCGTCCCAGACCTGGTGGCTTAAAACTCACGCCGGCGCATGTGCGTGCGTGCCCAAGATCCCAAGAGGAGAATGGAGGAGAAGGGATTGCAGCGTGACCATCCCCTCTGGGGACTCTGGGGGGTGATTTCTCGCTTTCTGTCTCTATGTCTCTCTCTGTCTGTGTGGCAAGCGCACACGCCCTATAGCAAAAAAAAAAAAAAAAAAAAAAAAAAAAAAAAAAAAAAAAAAAACCTCTCTAAAAAAATAACGAAAATCCTTCAAATCAGAAGGAGAAAAAAAATCTCCTCCAAATAAATAAAAGCTGAAAGAATTTACCAATACTAGACCATCTCTTTGGGAAGTACATAAGGAAATATTACATCAGGAAATTAAAACAGGAACAAATAGAAATAAGAGGACACAAAACAACTAAGAAAATGACTAATGAAACAACAGAGATAAGTCCACATATGTTAGTAATAGTATTAAATGTTAATGGATTAAATTCCTCAATTAAATGACAAGAGATTGACTGAAAGGAAAATAAAACAGTAACACTCCACATGTTCCTTACAAGGAACAAACCTCATTTTTAGAGACAACATGTAATGAAAGTGAAAGAGTGAAAGATGTTATTCAATGCAAACAGAAACCTAACAGCAGGCTGGAGTCACAAGCTGATATCAGACAAAATAGATTGCATAGAAAAGTAGTAACAAGAGACAAAGAAGGACCCTTTATAGCAATACAAGTATTAATTCACCAAAAGGATACACGAATCAAAGATATTTACACAACAAACACTGGGGCAACCAAATATGTAAAGGAAAATTGACCAGAGCTAATAGGAGAGAGTGAGAGGAACACACTAATTATTGAAGATTACAGCACCCCACTGTCACCACTGGAGAGGTCAGATAGAGGAAAAAATACAAAAAGAAACCTAGGACCAAAATTTTAAAATTTCTTGAAACCAGCAGCAATGAACACATTACTTTCCAGCAGCAATGAACACATTACTTTACAGTGTTTATGGGACAGAGGAAAATTAGTCATGAGAAAGATAGTTATAGCAATCAGTGCTCACAAGAAATAAGTGGAAGGACCAGCAGTTGGCATAATGTCTACGTCGCTAGACTCCCAGGTAGTCTATTGCGGTTCAAGGTCTGAACTGGTGGCTTAAACTCATGCCAGGCACATGTGCCTGCGTGCCCAAGATCCTGAGAGCAGAATGGAGGAGAAGGGATTGTGGTGTGCCATCCCCCCTGGGGAGTGATTTCTCACTTTCTGTCTCTCTGCCTCTCTCTGTCTTTCTGGTGAGTGCATGCATCCTATAGCAAAAACGTTTCCAAAAAAAGAAAAATAATAGAAATAAGTGGAAAATGTGGCAAATTAATAACATAGTCATGTATCTCAAGAAACTAAAATAGCAACAACAACAAAAAAACTCACATACACCAAAAGAACAGAGTACTAAAGATTAGAATTGAAATAATTCACATAGACACTTAAGGAAATATATGAAAAATTAACTAAAAAGATCCCAAGTTTGTAGAGAATAAAGAAAAGTGATAAATCATCAGCTAGACAAATAAGAAAAGAAAAACAGAAAAAGCTAGATTAATTTAAAAAAAAAAAAACAGAGCAATGAAGCAGGTACTATTGCAACAGAAATATCAGAAATACAAACAATCATGAGATTATATTTTAAGTGTGTATATGCAAAAAAACAGGAAATATTAACTGACAATGTCAAATATCAAAACACATAATATTTACCTAGACTGAATCAAGAAGAAATACATATCCTGAAAATAACAATTACAAAGGAGAATACTGAGTCCTTAATAAATAGCCCTCCTGGCCAAAAACAAAGAAACAAACAAAAACAAAAATCCAGGTCCTAAAATTTAACTCATTAATTCTACAAAATTTCAAAGAATAGATAACCCCAATTCTCCTCAAACTTCTAAAACTCCAAGAGGAAGAAACCCTCTGAAAGTCAAACTCTGAAGCCTCTATCTACTTTTTTTTTTTTTTTTTTTTTTTTTTTTTTTGGAGAGATTTTTGCTGTAGGATGCATGCACTCACCAGAAAGACAGAGAGCAACAGGGAGACAGAAAGCGAGAAATTACCTCCCAGGGGGGATGGCCACGCCGCAATCCCTTCTCCTCCATTCTCCTCTCAGGATCTTGGTCACACATGCACACGCTCCCGGCATGAGTTTAAGCCACCAGGTCCAGGAATCGAACCATGGGGTCAACTACATGGGAGTCCAGTGACATAGCCATTACACTAACTGCTGGTCCCAAGCCTCTATCTTGTTGATACCAAATCCAGATTAGAAAAAGCCCCCCAAAAAAAGAAAGAGAACACTATGGACCAATATCTCTGATGAATACAGATGCAAAAACCCTCAGCAGGATACTGACAACCAAGTCCAACAGCACAAGAAAAAGTTGTCACATCAAGCCCAGCCTGGCCATATCCCAGGTATGCAAGGATGATTCGACATACACAAAACTATAAATGTAATAAATCACATTAACAGAAGGAAATACAAAAACCATGTGGTCATGTCAATGAATGTAGAAAGGGTACTTCATAGAATACAATATCCTTTCATAATTAAGACTCTCAGCAAAATAAGTGGAAAAGAGACATTTCTAAACATAATAAAAGCCACATTGGACAAACTGAAAGCAACTTTATATTGAATGAGGAGAAGCTGAAAGTTTTCGCACTAAAACCTGGAACAGGACAGGGCTGTCCACTTTGTACTCTTCTTTTCAACACACTACTGAAAGTCCTAGCCAATATATACACATAAGTCAAAGTACCTACAAATAAGCTCACAGAAGTAAAAACTAAATTCAGTTGGGTGGCAGGATACACTGATATAATCATTATGTAAAAATCAACAGCATTTTTATGTACCAATAATGAACAAACAGAGGCAATCTCATTTAGGATGGTCACAGACACACAAAAACAACCTCTATGTAGAAGTCTACCAAAGAGTGAATGAAGTCTACAGGGAAAACTAGAAAAAAAATGAAAATGAAATTGAATATAATAGACAAAAGGGAGGACATTCCTTGTTCTTCGATAGGAAAAATCAGTGTCATCAAAGTGTCAAAACTGCCCAAATCAATGTACACATTCAGTCCTTGCCTGATCAAATTACCTGTGGCTTTTGTCACAAAAAAATAGAGAAAACTACTAGAATATTTGTCAGAAATCATAAAGGCTCCTTTTCAGCATGGCAATACTGTACAAAATAAAGAGAGAAAGGAATAAAGAAGAAAGAAAAAGAGAAACAAAGAAAGAAAGAATGAAAGGAAGAAAGGAAGGAAGAAAGAAAGTTGGATGCATCTCACTACCTGATCTGAAAATATATTACAAAACAGATAATCCAAACAGCATGGTACTGGCAAAAAAACAACTACTAGAACAATGGAACAAAAGAAATTCCAGATATAAACCTCAAGACATACAGATACTGAAAAAAGACAGAATCAATGCAGTAGAGGAATGAAAGACTTTAGCAAATGTTGAAAGAATAGGATATCCATATGCTGTGTAACATAACTGGACACCTATCTCTCACTGTTTGAAAAAATCAATTCAAAATGAATCAAAGATCTAAATGTAAAGTGAAGAACTATCAAACTACTGGCAGAAAACATAAAGAAAAATCTTGAAAACACTGGAGTAGACAAAAATTTCTTACCTAAGATCACTATTTCATAGGAAATAACTCCCAAAATAGACTAGTGGGATTACTTCAAGGAAACAACTCCTGCATAGTAAAGGAAACAAAAATTAGCATGGAGAAACACCTCTTAGAATTGGAAAAAATATTTGCACACTATGATTCACATATTCTGGGTTGATAACCAGAATACATAGAAAACTCAAACAGGTCAGCTGATGAAAAGAAAATCCAGTAAAAATGGGCAAATGCATTGAACAGACAACTCTCAAGGAGACATTTGAAAGGCCAAAATGCACATAAAAATATTCAACATTTTTTTCAATAGAAATAAATAAAAATCAAACAAGATATCAGTTGCAAAGGTCAGAATGTCCCTGATAAGGAACAATGAGATCCCATCCATTAAGTTTGGACTATTTGGTGTAAAGTAACTAAGCCGGATAGTGAAAGACAACCATTGAACAGCACCGCTCAACACACACTCACTATCTACACTCTATGGCAGAGATGGAAAGATTCCAAGATCTAATATCAGGAAGAACAAGAGTAGACAGCAGAGACTGTATGGGAGGGGGTGGATAGCGTGTGTGAGTGTGGGCTCAGGGAGAAACACTGAGCAGACACAGTGTGAAGGTCCCTGCCAAAATGGTGTAGGTGATATATCCATGATCACCTGTCATATCACCGGCACACTTTGAAACACTACAGAGATACACAATGCTTGATTGCAAATGAGAAATCATAAAATAAAATAGAGACATTCTTTCCAGTTTAAAATAGTCTTTTTAAAACATAGCTAAAAACACGTAAAACTTTACTCTTTGATAGAGAAGAGACTCGGTCTCTCTAAGCACTCTCCTTACAGGACCTGAGGAAGACAGCAGAAGGCACACGGCTTGTTTTCCTTCTCACCCCTTCTACACTCAACATGTTAACACAAAAACCTTTATTGGTTTCTAGTAATTACACAAAAATCCTGTTTGAGAAAAATAAATTTCAGTCTTGCATCAGTGTACCATTAAATAAATTCAGACAATCTCAGTGTATTTAACGGTAAAGAGTTTTTCTACTTACCCCCTTTTATTCAAATTTTAAATCCATTTAGTTTTATCTGTAGAACTGACTTTCATTATTTACTCTGAAGCATCTTAAAACACCCTCTAGACTAGACAATGCTATTCTCTAGGTCAAAGAATGAAGCATATGTTTACCCATTCACTTACTTTCTATTTACCATAAACAGAACGGCTTCTCTAAGCCTTGGTTTACTTCCCACATAGTAGAGTTTTAACGCCATTGAGAATTTTGTGAGGTATGCAGACTTAAAACTCTAGTGAATCTTTTTTTATTTTTGAGAGGTTTTTGCTATAGGGCACGTGTTCTTGCTAGAAAGACAGAGAGACTGAGAGACAGAACGCAAGAAATCTGCCCCCTGCAGGGATGGCCATGATGAAATCCCTTTTCCTCCTTTCTCCTCTCGGGATCTTGGGCACGCATGCACATGTGCCCAGCGTGAGTTTTAAGTTACCAGGTCCGGGACTCGAACTGTTGTTGACTATATGGGAATCTAGTGACATAGCCATTATGCTTACTGCTGGTCCCAAAATTCTATTTAATGAGAATACACCTTCATGACTCCTGAGAACTAGTGAGTTAAGGAAATAAAGAAATGAAGATTTTCTAGTGATAATTCAGCTTCCAGCCAACAAATCCAGTGGAGAGGCAAGGCAGCAGGCCTCTGAAGACATCTTCATGGCTTCTGAGAACTATTGAGTTCAGAGAATAAGGAAATGAAGATTTTCTACTGATAATTCAGCCTCCAGCACACAAATCCAGTGGTAGGAGCTCCCTCAAGCTTTCTCTCTGCCTCGACATCTTCCTCTGCCTCTGTCCCTCTATACCTCTGTCTCTGTATTCTTGTTTTTGGAATTTTTCTTTTTTAAAATTTATTAAGGTAAAGCATTCTCTGGACTTTCAGCCTGTTCTCTCGATTTATATTGTTAATAATCCCCTCTCCTCCCAACCCAGGAGGGGCAAGGGAGCAGTCCTCAGAAGACACCTTGATGACTCCTGAGAACTAGTGAATTCCACGCCATGCAGTTTTCTAATTTTTGCTAATAAATACATAATAAATAATTTGTTTTAGTTTTCCTATTTTTTTCTTCCATTTTTCTCTATTTCTTGGTTGTTTTTGTTGCTGTTTTCTCTCTCTCTCTCTCTCTCCTCTCTCTCTTTCCTTTTCTCCACAAGAAATATGGGAAAGCAAGAAAATAACTCTCCTACATGCGAAAGGAATAACTCCTCTTCATATGCAGACAGTTCAATGGAAATCATGGAAATGTCTAATAAAGAATTTAGAACATTCATAATGGTGAAGCTAACAGAGATGAAAGAGGAGAGAGACAATGAACTGCAGAAGAATAAAGAGAAAGGAGCTGACAAGTTCCAGGAGGGAAGGAAATTCTTGCAAGATCTAAAAGAGGAATTACCACTTTACAAAAGAATCAAATGGAACTATTAGAGATGAAGACTTTAATATAGGAAGTCAAAATCTCTCTTGGAAGTATTAAAAGCAGACTAAACCATACAGAAAATAGAATCTCAGATGTAGAAGAGAAAATTGCTGGCCTAGAAAAATCCACCACGAAAACTGAGAAAACTACCCAAAAATTTGAGAATAATATATGAGAAATGCTACCATCAAACGTCCAAACATCCAAATAATTGAGATCCCAAAAGGTGAAGAGACTCATAAGGGCATTAATAATCTATTTCATGAAATCCTGCAAAAAAAAAAACTTTACAAACCTAGAGAGGCATTCAAAGATCCAGTCCCAAGAAATACAAAGGATCCCAAATAGAATCAACCCCCCAAGAATATCTTCTCCAAGACACATTATAGCCAGACTGACCAAAACCACAGACAAAGACAAGATACTAAAATTGGCAAGAGAGAAACGGCAAGTTACCAACAAAAGATATCTGTGGGGAGACAAGAAGGAAACTTGAAGAACGTGTAGGACGTAACCACTAGATGGAGACAAAGGTTATTGTCTGGACCTAACCTTGAGTGAATTGTTATGTGCAAAATGTTTCAAGTATTGTTACAACAACCTGATAAACTCAGCAAGGACTTTTGAGTCCCATATTAAGGAAGCCAAATGTTTCTGTATAAAACACAGCAATAAACTTAACTCGTGGCTGGCCAGTATTGACTGGCAGTCCTCCTGTTTCTATCCTGTCTTCTTGTCTTTTCTTTAATCTTTGCCCCCCAACTCAGGAACTCTTTGCCATCGGTGGGTCTGACAGAGTGGCACCTGAACAGGGACCTGAGTACTGGGTGTACCAGTGAAGGACACCGCAAAGAGTAAACAGAGAATGTGTTTGTCTTAAAAGTGGAAGTGCTGTGGTGAGTATTAGGGGAGTAATTATGGGGCAGGGCAATAGTCACCAGCTCCTTGTATATATGCTTAAAGAAATGCTAAGTGCGTGAGGCTTGCGAGTAGGGCAGCAAGGAGCTTTCAAAATTTTTAGAATTTATTGAAGAAGTTTGCCCTTGGTTCCCTGAGGAAGGTACAGTTCACATAGATACCTGGGAAAAGGTGAGGCAAAAGCTCCAAGATTATTACGATGCCCATAGCCCAGAAAAGATGGCTGTGGATACTTTCAGTTTATGGGCTTTAATTAGAGATGTTTTGTATTTTCACCATGAATGAGAGAGGAGTCTTTCTGCCGCTGATAAAGACTCTTCCCCGGCTATTGGAATTTCTCCCTCTGTTCCTCCCTTGCAGGAGAGGTTAATAGGAGATTTTCCTCCACCCCCAAAGGTGGAGGATGAGGAATTCTCCCCACAGGAACTGGAACAAATTGAACAAGATGCAGCTCAATATGATGTTGCAAAACACTCTATTGCAGCTGTTATCCAGGAAAAGACATCTGTACCTGTCTCAACTGAATTATCACAGTTACAGGTAGAAATGAGGCAGATCTTAGATAAAATGCAACAGCTTCACCTAAAAACTAATAAAGATCAGGCTATCCGGACTAGTAAAGTTCATCTCCCCACTCCAACAATGCTTGCAGGATTGGACCAGTTTCCCCTGCCCAGGTGTTTTCTAAAAATCTCCCTTTAGTAGCAATGGTTCAAAAAGATTTAGCCTCCTTATCCCCTCTTCAATTATCTTTACAACATACTCTTAAAGAAGGGGAAGATGTCAGGGGTTTTTCCTTGTATCCTGTTATAGAGCAGAGAGATCAACAAGGAAATTTGGTGCAAGTTCATACACTCATTCCATTTAAGCAACTGAAAGAATTGAAAATGGCTTGTGCTCAATATGGTCCAACTGTTCCATTCAGGCATGCAATGTTGGAAGCCATGGCTACTGATGTTCTTCCTCCTGGGGACTGGAAAGGTATAGCTAAAGCCTGCCTCTCAAGTGGGGATTATTTATTATGAAAAACTGAATTTACAGAACATTGCCAGGATACAACAGAGTTAAATTGTACTCAAAATATCCCCATTACTTTTGAAATGTTGGCTGGAGAGGGACAATATATGGATGTTAATCAACAGCTTAATTTTAACATAGCCATGTACACACAAGTAAGTGCCATGGCTAGGGGAGCATGGAATAAACTACTCACTGCCAGAAAACAGACTGAGGACTTATCTAAGATCAGACAAGGACCAGATGAGCCTCTTCAGGATTTTGTAGTCCATTTACTACAGACTGCAGGGAGACTGTTAGGAGAAAGTGAAGCAGGACTTTTGTTGGTAAAACAACTCGCTTATGAACATGCTAATTCAGCCTGCCAAGCAGCTATCCATCCTTTTACAAAGAAAGGTGGCCTGTCCAATTACATCAGATTGTGTACAGATATTGGCCCATCATACACCCAAGGGCTAGCTATGGCCGCAGCTTTGCAGGGTAAGGCAGTTAAGGAAATCTTGTACCAAAAGGTTAAGGGACCTAGGAACAGAGTCAAGGAACCTCCTGGCAGCTGCTATAATTGTGGTCACTAGGCAAAACAATGTCCAGTTACAAGGCAGAGACCCCAGAGAGAGCCAGACTTATGCCCAAATTGTAAGAGGGGAAAACATTGGACTTATCAAATATGGTCAAAAAGGGACAATTTAGGAAATCCTATAGTATCCCAGTCAGGAAATGGGAGGACTGCCAGTCAATATTAGTCAGTCACGAGTTAAGTTAATTGCTCTGTTTTATACAGAAACTTGGCTTCCTTAATGTGGGACTCAAAAGTTCTTGCTGAGTTTATCAGGCTGTCGTAAAATTACTTGGAACATTCTGCACATAACAATTCAGACACCCAAGGTTCGGTCCAGACAATAACCTTGGTCTCCATCTAGTGGTCATGTCCTGCACATTCCTCAAGTCTCCTTGGCTCCCCACAGATATCCCATCAGAGGAACAGCAGACCTCTAATCGGAAACAATGTGAGCAAGGAAAGAATGGGAAAATATATTTAAAGTGTTAAGGGGAAAGCAATTTCAACCAAGAATACTGTACATGGCAAGATTATCCTTCATATGGGAAGAAAAGACAAGAACATACTCAGATAAACAAAACCTGAAAGAATTTACCAACACCAGACCAGATCTCCAAGAAGTTCTCAAGGGAGTGCTATGTCAGGAAAATTAATGTAGTCACACAGAAATATGAGTTCAAAGACTAAGAAAATGGCTTACTTAATCATAGGGACAAGTCTGGAGCTAATATTATATTCCAGAATTCAATCAGGAAGATTGAACCACAACACAAGATTGATTAAATACATGCAACTGAACTGGTGAAATTGCATTCTGTGACTTGAATAAAATATTGCTGCTTTTATTCTAGGCTTTGTTGTCCAGTTTTAAGAGATTTTGTCCTGTCTTGAGCTATCAATAGCTTCATGTAACTACTATTTGAACAGAATACTAACCTGTTTCCAGGCTTTAAGTTTTAAGCAAATTTCCTTACCAATTCAAAACTTCTTTTCTTGAAATTACCAGCTGAACTTCCTACTAAATGTAGTTAGGTTATGTGGTAATCAAAACAACATGGTGCTGGCACAGAAACAGACACGTGGACCAATGGAACAGAATAGCGTCCTCAGAAATAAATTCCTAAACATACACTCAACTGATTTTTGACAAGGGGCACCAAGTCAATCTAGTAGGAAAAGGGAAACCTCTTTAGCAAATGATGCTGGCAAAACTGGATTTCCACTTGCAGTAAGATGAACCTGAACCCCTACTTCTCACCTCTGACAAAAATCAAGTCGAGGTGGATCAAAGATCTAAATCTAAGACCTCAAACTGTGAAACTGCTCCTGGAAAACACTGGGGAAACTCTGGGAGACATTGGGGATAGGGAAAGACTTCTTAAATAAGACCCCCAAAGCAGTCAATAATTCCCAAAATAGCCAAGTGGGATTACATCAGACTAAGAAATTTCTGCATAGCAAAGGACACAGTAATTAGTGTGAATAGACATCCCTCAAAATGGGAAAATATTTTTGTAAACTATGTGTCAGATAAGGGACTGATAACCAGAATTCATAAGGAACTCAAGCAACTATTCAGAAAAAAGATGAACAATCCTATTAAAAAATGAAAGAATGAGTTGAAAAAAAAAAACACTCTCTAAAGATGACATTCAAATAGCTAAAAGGCATATGAAAAAATGCTCAACATTCCTCATTGTAAGGGAAATAAATGCAGATCAAAACAACAATGAGATACCACCTAACCACAGTAAGGATGACTAAGATAAAAATTAAAAAAAAAAATTGATAAGTACCGGAGGGGGTGTCATGAAAGGGTAATGGTGAGGCCATGCAGTCAATACAGGCTGAACATAAAGGAGCTGTATCTCATGCCTAAGCCAGGAGTGGGCTGAGAAGAAACTATGAAGCAAGGCTGACAGTTACACACTCCAGTTTCTAACTGTGTTTTGCTATACTGGTCTGCACTCAATTTCTCTGCCATGAGCTCTACTGTTATTATGGTACCCTGCAAGTGTAAAATAACACCCCCAGCCTTACTGCAACTTTACAATAAAGCCAGTTAGTGATCCTGAAGGAATGTGGTTTCCTAAGGTGATGGCGGGGATCAGGAAATTTGAGACTCCCCACCTGCCTTTGTTAAGCCAAATTAGCATATGTTAGGTTAAGTTAGTATAAGCCAAATTAGCATAAGTAGCATATGTAGACTAAGTTAGTTTAAGGCTAATTTTACTTAAATATTGCTTGTTAAAGCTGCAGGCCCAGTTAGCTTATGTAAGGCCAAGTTAGCACACCTATGGCCATGACAGGGACTCAAAGATAAAGCACAAGAATTCACTGATTAACAGACAAAAATTCAGCAAATAAAATACAGGGACCCACGGGTTAATAGAAGGAGGACAGATCTGGCTAACAGTTACAAAATAAATGAAACTGAGGGCTCCAGGGGGAAAATTACCTATGTTAGCTGGAGTTCTTATCTAAGTTCAGGCAAGCAACAGATAGTCTTTAACTACAAAGAGTTTCTAATCTGTGTGCTGTTAACTTTGAAAAACTGCTAATAATACATCCTGTGTTGTCTCCTGAGCTACAAAAACTCTCATCCAAAAAGGCCCTGTCCAGTAATCAAGATTTAAGAAGAAAATGCACCAGACAGATGGACTCCTTCATTCTGAGGACTGTGTTTGGCTTCAACTGATCAAACAGAACAGTGCATCATGTTTTATGATTATTGTTTCCATACTTTGTATACTCTATTTCTTAGAGTAAATCTTTTACTTCCCCCTCACCCCTCCTACTTCTGTAAAACATCCCTCAATAAATACGTATGTTTGATAGCCACTGAGGCTGCAGTCTTGAGCTTGCTTTGGCTGTAGTCGACTGAGAACATGCTAAATAGCATTGAGGTCTCACCTTGAATTCTTTCTCACCTGCGTCACCTTCCTGTGTATGAGCTTCAACCCACCCCAGCTGAAGCAGGGATTCTGGCAGGGGAAAACGCTTACACGGCTGGTGAGAATGTAAATTGGTCCAGCCACTGTGGAGAACAAGTTTGTGATTCTTCAAAAATCTACAAATAGAACTACCATATGATCCAGCAATCCCATTCCTTGAGTATCTACCCAAAGGACAGAATACTTAATAGGAAATGTGCTTGCACAGCAATGTTTATTGCTGCATCATTCACAATTGCTAAGTCATGGAAACAACCCAAATGCCCACGAACAGATGAATGGAGAGAAAAACTGTGGCACGTATACTCAATGGAATACTATTCAGCCATAAAAAAACCCTGGCTTTTGACAGAGAGTGGATGAATATGGAAGTTTACTGTCGAGTGAAGCAAGCTAGGCTATGAAGAAGAGACATTGTATGCCCCACTTAATATATACCGAGTGTCCACACTCTGTGACTGAAACTAATTGACTAAAGCATACAGAAACATAGTTAAGAAATGTAAATACCAGATATAGTGTGTGTGGAGGAGGAGGATCTGAGGAAGGACATTTAGAAGAAAAATAGGGAGGCAAAGCATTAATGGCACAAAGAAATGTTGTATTATCTGTTCAAGATATTTGGTAGTTTTATCAACTGTACTAGGGAGAAATGTTCATCTGTTGAAATAGTCATCTTGTAAGCCAAATACTAATGTGATTAAATGTATAAAGGAAAAGAAAATAAAAAATAATCAAAAAGAAAAAGAAATTGTGGGATTAATAAAGTGTGGGGGAAAAAGGAATGGAAGACAACTGTAGACACCAGAGATAGTGTGAGAAGAGGGTGGGAAAGGACAGAGGGTCAGACATATATATATATATGTATATATATATATATATATATATATATAACTAGAAAATGAAAAATTATTGATGATAACATACATGATTAAGCCACTATGCAGTGTATTTTGGATGGGAAACCACTTTTTGTATGCTGTGTCGATGATTAAGGGATGAACGTAAATTAATCAATTAAAAAAAGTCTCAGGAGAAAAAATACATAATAATAAAAGGGTAATGATCAATAAACTTAAAATAATTGAAAAAAGTGTATTTAATAACTAATAGTTCATCACTTAGAAATGACTCACACATTTAATTAATATCACTTAACACGACATGACCTTAAGATGTTAATTTATCTCACAAATGCTGAAAATGTGTGCAATTGAAATGTAAGCATTTATTCAATTACATTCAACCAATTTATCCACTTTGTAAACCACCATTTTTGAATTGCTCATGAAAAACATAGCTAGATTCTCTGAGAAGATTCCTCATGGAAACTGGGAACTAGATATTTCAGGGCACAGGAGAAATGAAGATTTTCTACTCATAATTCAGCCTCCAGCAAGCAAAGCTAGTGTGGCAGGAGAGTTGAGCCATTCTCTAAGAAGATTCCTCATGGAAACTGAGAACTAGATATTTCAGGGCACAGGAGAAATGAAGATTTTCTACTCATAATTCAGCCTCCAGCAAGCAAAGCTAGTGTGGCAGGAGAGTTGAGCCATTCTCTGAGAAGATTCCACATGGATACTGGGAACTAGATATTTCAGGGCACAGGAGAAATGAAGATTTTCTACTCATAATTCAGCCTCCAGCAAGCAAAGTTAGTGTGCGATCACAACAGAACGGCAATCAGGTTCTAGAACACCTCTGTCTGCTTGCTCCTGAACATTGAGGCTTAACTTCAAGAATTTGAAAGAAACACGCCATTCATCAGATGACAAGAAATCACTGTCGGATCACGAGAAATATGGGAAAACGAGAAAATACCTCTCCTCCAATGGAAAAGAGTAACTCTCCTTCATCCACAAGCAGTTCGGTGAAAGTCATGGAAATGTCTGATAAGGAATTTAGAACATTCGTAATGTCGAAGCTAACAGAGATGGAAGAAAAGAGAGATAATGAACTGCTAAAGAGAAAGGAGAAAGAAGTTGCCGAGTTCCAGGAGATGAGGAAATTCTTGCAAGATCTAAAAGAGGAATTACACACTTTACAGAAGACTCAAACGGAACTGCTAGAGATGAAGTCTATAATACAAGAAGTCAAAATCTCCCTTGAAAGTATTAAAAGCAGACTAGATCATTCAGAAAATAGAATCTCAGATGTAGAAGAGAAAATGGCTGGCTTAGAAAAGTCCACCACGAAGACTGAGAAAATGGCTCAAAAATTTGAGAATGATATGCGAGAAGTACTGGATACCATCAAACGTCCAAATATCCAGATAATTGGCATTCCAGAAGGTGAAGAGACCCATAAGGGCATTGATAATCTATTCCATGAAATCCTGCAAGAAAACTTTCCAAACCTAGAGAGGCATTCGAAGATCCAGTCCCAGGAAATACAAAGGACCCCAAATAGAATCAACCCAAGGAGATCTTCTCCAAGACACATTATAGCCAGGTTGACCAAAACCGCAGACAAAGACAAGATACTAAGATTGGCAAGAGAGAAACATCAAGTTACCTACAAAGGACATCCCATCAGGCTAACAGCAGATCTCTCATCAGAAACCATGCGAGCGAGGAGAGAATGGGAAAATATATTCAAAGTGTTACGAGAGAAGCAATTTCAGCCAAGAATACTGTACCCGGAAAGATTATCTTTCAGGTGGGAAGAAAAGACAAGAACATTCTCAGATAAACAAAACCTGAAAGAATTTACCAGCACCAGACCAGATCTCCAAGAAGTTCTCAAGGGTGTGCTGTATCAAGAAAATTAAACACAGACACAGGGAAATAAGAGTCAAAAAACTATGAAAGTGGCCAACTTAATCAGAGGGACAAGTCTGGAGTTGAATACTATATCCCAGAATTTAATCAGGAAAATTGAACCAGAACAGAAGATAAAAGTACATGAGACTGATAGGTTCATGCACCTTCCACTTGAACAGAATCCTAACTTGTTTCCTGGCTTTAAGCAAAGTTCCTTGGCATTTCTTTGAGTTAAGTTAAAACTGGTTTTCTTAGTAGTAATGAGTGAACTCACCATTGAAAGTAGTTAGATTATGTAGGAAATTGTGTGATCAATGCAATGTGGGTGGAAAGGGAATGAAGGACAATTGTAGACACCGGAGGTGGTGTGAGAGGAGGGTGGGAAGGGACAGAGGGTCAGAAAGAGGGGTGGAAGTAATTCTAGGAACTAGTAATGGAAAATTTTTTGTAATGTGCGTGATTGTATCACTATGCAGTGTGTACTGGATGGGAGATTGCATTTTGTATGCTGTGATGAAGCTTAGGGAAGGAATGTAAATTGAGTTCCAAAAAAAAAAGTTTCAGAAAAAAAATATATATCTATTCAATGACTGCAGTAAGATATGTAGCCACAGCTAGGTACTACTTTATAGGATGCGTAAAGTAAGACTTGTGTTCATGGAAATGTGGGTATCACCTGTGTTTGCTATGAGGGTATTTGGATTGATTAGGGTCTTTGGCGTTACAATAAAATGTGAGGAGAAAACAGTATAGAAAGCAAACATAGTTACCAGAGACTGTGGGAGGAGAGTGGGAGATGGCAGAGGGTAAGAGATAGAGAATCTAGGATGGGGGGAAAAAAGCAAAACATACAGAAGACAAGAAATGGAAGATCATTTGCTGACAATAACATGTTTGTTGATGTGCTTGATTGAGACAATATATAGTGTAATTTGGATGGAAAATCTCATTTTGTATGCTGTAATGATGTTCAGAGAATGAATGCAAATAAATAAAATGAAAAAAAAAACATGAGATATCACCAAAAAAAACATAGCTAAAGCTTCCTTATTTTTTAACAAAGCAAAATTGAAGTGAACCAACTCTCAATCAGCCAGTTTCTTTCTTTCTTTCTTTCTTTCTTTCTTTCTTTCTTTCTTTCTTTCTTTCTTTCTCTCTTTCTTTAGTTTTTTTTATTATTTATTATTATTATTATTTTTTATTTTAGGGCATCAATTGCTATTTGCTACCCAGAAAGGGGGATGTGACAGAAATGGAAATGAGAGAAATGGCCTCCTCAGGGAGGATGGCCACACCCCAATTCCTTCTCTTCCATTATCCTCCTGTGGACACACATGTTCAGAGACAACTAGGTAGATTTTCTGGCTGCTTTATCCAAAAACCGAACCATAGTTGACCATGAGGGAAGCCAACACATTAACCACTGAGCCACCTGCTGGCATCTGTCCATTCTCCTCCTAATCACAGTCTCTGAGGCACAGGAAACTGTCACCTTCCCCTGATGGTTTAGGTCCCTGGGCCCTGAGCACCCACAGGGCACATTCTCTCCTGTGAGGGCAGACTGAACAGACAGGCAGGGGTAAAATAGGGACAACTCACACGACTTCCCAGCACAAGGTGGTTCAAGATGCTCCTGGGTCTCTGAAGGTGTGCTCTGGTGAGGACCCAGGGGTCAGACAAAGCATCCCGTATGTGGTGTGTGGTACTCAGGGTCCCCTCTGTTTGATGTGAAGCAGATAGACCCAAAGATGGCACAGATGTCCTGTCTTACGGCTCCTTTTCCCTAAAATCACCACACTCAAGGGGATGGGCCTTTGATGCTCATAGCTGCTCTGCCCGGCCAGGTGATGGGCTGCATGTTGCTGGCAGCAGTGGAGGTTGGGGCCCAGGTCATAGCTGGAGCTCCCAGCCATACAAACTGGATAGTGCTGTGGAAGGTGGGGGCTTTGTGATGTTGACCAGTATGAGCCTGCAAATTGGGCTGTGCGGAGGCCCCAGGGGCACTGGGGGGGCAGGATCTCTGTACATGAAGATTTCTCCTGATCCTTCCTGAGGATGTGCTGCCCTGGGGAGTGACTGCAGGACCTGAGCAGATGAGGGGGACAGGCCACTGGAGACTGGGGGAGACCCCAAGAGGAGAGGCTGTGGGGGAGGGGGGGTGGTGTCCATTGGGGTCACCTCAGTGTCAGTCACTGGTCAAGGAACCCAGCCTGCAGGTGAGCTCACGGAGAGGCTAGAGCTGAGCCCAGGTGCACAGACCGGTAGGCCTGCAGTGTGGGGGGCACTAGAACCAAGGTAGTGAGGCAGGGTATTGGAGGGGGTTTCATGAGGATCCACACACTTGGTTGTGGACTTCTCCACTCTGGAGGTGCTGGGAGTGGACTGGAAGGTAGGACCAACCTGTGCTGAAGTGCTGGTTGAGGCCCAGAGGCTCCCAGGGCCTCCAATCCCCCCGTTCCCAGGGGCCCCCCTCAGAGGCTGAAGCAGAACAGAAAAAACATCCCAGAAGCAGCTGTAGGAGCAGGGGATGGAGTCTGTCCTTGAACTGTGAGGGCCATGCCTGGAGCAGGGCAGAGGGCATGGACCCTGTGGGATGGGCCAGCCCTATCCATGCCCTATCCATGCCTGACAGAGAGGAGGCAGGGAGCAGCACAGTGCACTAGGCTGTGGACAGGAGCCTGGAAAGGAGCCTGGACCTCCATGTGGGGTGTTGTGCTTCCTCCCAGACCCAGGCTATGCAGGGAGGGCTACTTCAGGTCTGTCCAGTTGGTCCTTTGTGCCCCGGGAGGCCATTGGCCTCTGGCTGCTCTTCCTTTAGGCAACGATGCTAGGGGCTGGAGGGGCAGCAGAGGGAAGGATGGGCCCTGTAGTAGGTGGGGACCCAGAGCAGGAAAGCTATAGGATGCTGCTGGTCCCACTGGCCTCCGCCTCGGCCTCAGCCATCAAGAACCAATTGAGGCACCGGAAGGCCGCTTTTGTTTTTCAATCCAGGTCTTTCTTAGTGACCTGAAAACCCAGCTGGGGTGGTGGCTGCAGCTATAGAGAGTCCCCCCACCTCCATGGTAACAAACGAAACTTAAGTTTTGGGAGTTTAGAACTATCAGCTGAGGATGGGCAACGTGGGGGTGTTCCTTCCTGCCCCATGTTAGAATCTACCTCTTCTTTCTGTTTCACGGTCTTCATCTGAGAAAGCTCAAGATGGCAGAAGGAGCCTGGGACTCCTCCCCCTTCCTTTTCTTCCTGGACTTGATGGCCAGGTGGGAGTGGGGTGCAGGCTTAATCCACCAATTTAATGGCGAGTACCCCTGAGTGGAGCTATACCACCTCCAGATGGCGTTTCTTGGGGGTAAGGTGGTCAGGCAAGAGGCCCGCCTGCCCTCCTGTCTGTCTCTCTGGAGATCTGGGCCTGGAGGGGTCTCTGCAGAGGCCCAGGCCAGGGAATGAAGGAGCAGAGTCCTCCACTGTCCCTGTAGGGCTGGAAAGCTATGTGAGCTTGCCCTGCACCCTGGGGGCCCCCTGTCGCCTTGGCTGAGGTCTATGTTAATGTGGGCTGTGCCCCGTGCCATCTTTCCCCTGGTCCCTCTCCCCAACCTCCCTCCCTGCCACCTCCTGGGATCTTGGGTGCTCCTGTGACCTGCAGACTGCAAAGGGCCACTCCTTGCTCTAGGACCAAGCAGACAATCCTGCGGGTGGCCTTGGGATTGGGAGCACATGGCCCTGGCTTCCTCTGAAGTCCTCACATGCACCATGAGGTAGAGACCCTCAGAGACGACCAGAGGTCTGCAGAGTCCTGAGGCACATCTCCAGACACCTCTTGAACTCTGGAGCAATCTCGCTGGCCACTGGGAGGATGGCCTGCAAGTGGATGGAGGGACAGCAGTAGCTGGGTGACCCTGAGAAGCCAGGGCAACGGGGTGTGTGCAGGAGCAGCCCAGGCTTGTGAGTCTTCTATAAGGTCCTCTCTCCCTGAACTGAGGGAAGGGCTGAGGGACACAGCTTGCCTGGGTAACTGCCCACAGGAGCAGCAGGTAATTAGGTTTAACTGCAATAGGTGGGACAGCTCTTCTTCAGCTGCCAGTTCTGACAAAGGATGTGGGCACCCTGCATAGCCAGTTGCCCAAGGGCCTCTTTGAATATTGTGTCCAGAATGGGCATGTGTGCGCAGAACGTTAAAGGAGAGTGCGTGAGCACAGAATGTGCAAACGAGGATGTGCACCGCAGATTCAGCAGGAGTGCGTGCACGCCAGACCCATGCTTCTCCCTGGCTCACGCTGATTTTGTAACTCGAGGCAGGGATGGCCCTGGGGAAGGCAGAGGTATCTCCACAAATGATGCAGAACAAACTGGCAGCTGTAAAGGCACCAGACACTCCATCCCCTCAGTGTCCTGCTGAGTACTGAGCATGTTGGACGTGAGGGTCATGAGCTTTCTGACAGGGCTGCTGTCCCTTCTCCGTGCCAGGTACCTGATCTGTGGGGATGCCATCAGAACTGGCTCTTCCCCCAGCATAGGAGGACTCTGTGGAGTAAGGTACTTCTCCAGGTACTTCTCCGCTGCTTCTCCAGGGACAGTTTTTTGTCAGCATCGTGTGTGCACCTGCCCTCTGACAGGATTGTCCAAGGTCAGAGCTGGTAGAACAGAAGTGCCTGGGTCACCTGGGCCCTGCTGGGATGGCAGGTCCAATGGAGCTGGGGCAGGCTTGGAGGGACAGAGACACCCAGTCCTCTCAAGGGAGCCGGGTGGTCAGAGGTGCAATGTCCGGGAACCCTGGGTGTGGGTGTGGTAGCTGCTCTCTGCTCAGTTTCTGGTCCCAAGAGTCCTGATGTCCTAAGTGGTGTTGAGCGATTTGGTAACGTGTTTCGTTGTTCTCAGAACCCTGGTTCATCCTAATCACTTCATGGTCTAATTACCATTTACCAATGAATGCTTTCGCACGTAATTAAGATGGAGAAATCTTACAGCTACACAGGTACTTTCACCCTCCACCGCAACTCATACTTGCCATGTGTTTTTTGTTTTGTTTTTTAGGTTTATTTTTGGAGAGGTTTTTGCTATAGGGCACGTGCGCTCGCCAGACAGACAGAGACAGAGAGATAGAAAGCGAGAAATCACCCCCCAGAGGGGATGACCACACCGCAATCCCTTCTCCTCCATTCTCCTCTCAATCCTAGGCACACACACACACGCGCCCGGTGTGAGTCTTAAGCCACCGGGTCTGGGTCGCAAATCGTGGTCGACTACGTGGAAGGCCAGCGACATAGCCATTACGCTAACTGCTGGTCCGGCCATGTCTGTTTGTATGTGAATTGAGCACCACCCTCTGAGACTCTGGCATAATTACCACATTGGAGAGTCACAGTGACCTGGAAAAATTTATATATTTACTGTTTCATCAACAGATAACTTCATTTTTGTTTACCTAGAGTATTTCGCTTCTTCCTTTCCCATTGATTCCCTCCCTCTCACGCTCCCTGATTTCCCACTCTCCTCCTGCACTCTCTCTAGTATCACCATTGTTCTCCACTCTGTGATTCCTTCCAGACTTTCAGTTTCTGCTAGAGTGCAGACAGCTGGTATGTCCTGAGTGGGGACATCCCATGCCTTTCTTTCATAGTCTGTCTTGCTTCAGATCTGGAGGAATTTAAGAAGAGCCAAATAGCCTATTCCACTGATCTAAATACCTACCATTCCTCTAGTCCTCCCTTTATTCCCAAAAGTCCAAACTTCCCCGTGTCATTTCCTTTCAGCTTAAAGAATTTCCATTTTCATAATTTTGTACCAAGTTTTCTAGTGATGAATTATCTTAGTTTTTCTTTTATGTTCTCTAGTTTCTTTTATGTTCTCTAGTGTTAAATCACAGGGTTACAAATTGATATCCCTATAAAGGGATAACCTGTGTTTTTCTCTAGCTGATTTTAGGACTTCTCTTAACCTTTTTTTTTTCAGCCCACTGATTTTGTGTTAGGGTGTGGCATTCTGAGTTTATTACGTCTGAGTTTCTTCAATTGCTGACATTTTCAACCACTCTTTCCTCACTACCTGATTCCTCACTGGACTCTCTCACCTGCTTCCAGGCATCCCAAGGGTCAAAAGGTCAGACTTTTGTGTTGTGTTTCCCACATCTGTGAGGCTCTGTTGATTTTTGCTCATTTCTTATCTCTCTGGTGGTCGGCTTGTGTCCTTGCTATGCTCTCCAAGCTCCCTGCCTCTTTTCCCTGTTTTTTTCCTTTCTGCTATTGAGCACATCCATTTTCATTTGTATGTTAAGGTTTAAGATGCCCTTACGCTCATTTCTGCCTTTTTTTTTTTTTTGAGAGTTTTTGCCATAGGGCATGTGCGCTCACCAGAAAGACAGAGGGAGACAGAGAAATAGAAAGCAAGAAATCACCACCCATGGGGGATGGTCACGCCACAATCCCTTCTCCTCCATTCTCCTCTCGGAATCTTGGACACGCACACACACATGCCTGGCTTGACTTTAAGCTGCCGGGTCCAGGACTTGAACTGTGGTCGACTACATGGGCGTTCAGTGACATAGCCATTACGCTAACTGCTGGTCCCCTTTATTTAAATTTTTAACATCTACATTTATTCACACTACATCTTTACTGTATACAAAATTGTTTTTCCAGTATTGGTAGAATGTGTATTAGTCAGTTCAATGATATTCCATATGTCTTATCCTCAACAGAGAAGTCTTCATTTCCATGTGTGTTTAATGTTTTGTTTCTTTGTTTGCTTTTCCCCTGATTCTCTCTCTCCCAGCACCTATTACTCACCCCCTCCTTTACTGTCTACAGTTGCCCTCCCTGCTCTTGTGTCTGCCCGTCCTTCAGTTTCTACTGAAGTGTACTCATATTTGGTATAGATTAAACAGGGACATAGAATGCCTGCCTTTAGTATTCTGGCATGGTGTACTTAGCAGTAATCTTCCATGAGTCCATTTTCTAAAATCAGATTTAGGGTCTCATTGTTTTTTGTGGTTGAGTACAATTTCTTAGTGCACCTGTGTCATAATTTTTTCAATCCACTCATCTGATACTGGACGTTTGCTTTGATTCCATGTCCTAGCAATTGTGCCTCTTGTTCATTTGTCTTTTTATATTTTTCACTCTTGCTGAAAACTTTTTCTTTCCATTGATATTGAGACTTTTCTTTGATAATAACTGAATTGTTGCCCTTTCCTTTGAGAATTGGTCAGATTTCCCTAGTTCTTTGTATGCTTTGTGGTGTGATCCTTCACGTTGCCCTGGACAGTTTACTAATTATGCTCTGAGACTCTGGTTCCTGTTTTAATCCTCTGGACAGTGTTGAATTTCTTTCCTTCTTTTAAAGAAACATTTTCCTAGAGTGGGCAGGTGCCCACTAGAGAGAGACCAAGAGAGAGAATGAGGGAGTGCCAAAAAGCAATGCCAAGGGTGATGTCACGCCACAATCCCACCTCCTAAATTTCTCCCTTAAGATTCTGTGCATGAGGACAGCAGGTGCTTAAGGTGCTGGACTCCCACATTGCTGATCATGGTTTGATTCCCAGCTCCAGTAGCTTCAAACTCATGCCTGTGTGTGCATGTATGCCAAGAATCCTGAGAAGAGAAAGAATTTCAGTGTACCCCAGGAAATGATTTCTCAGTCTCTCTCTGTGTCATTCTCTCCATCCAGTGCACACATCCTATAGCAAAAATCTCTCTTAGAAAAAATTGGGTGCATGCACTCACATACACTCTGGCACCATCTCTGCAACTCATGCTGTGCAGTCTCCTACGTGGAATTCAGTTGCTTTAACCTCTACACCACTAAATGACCCTCAGATTTAGCCATCTTTTACTAAGAGCTCATGGTATCTCTGTTGTACTTGTAAAAGCTTTGCACAGATAATGTAATTATATGACAAGTCCATAGTCTCATTTTCCAGTTGAGGAAACTATAGTCTAAGAATGTGATCAGTTCATTCACATAGACCCAGATTGCCTTGGTTGCAAAGATCTACTCTGTTATGAAGTTCACATGCTGTGTAAGACCTGTGAAATTTTAAACAAATTTAACTATATTTAAAGAAGTCAGTGTGTGTAGGAGTAAGCATATACTTCAATAACTTCATGGAAGCATGGTATTGAAGAATGTGTTTGGGGCCATGTGGTGATGCAGTGGTAAAACCTGACACAGCGGGACCAGCAGTAATGGCTATGTCGCTGGACTCCCATGTAGTTGACCATGGTTTGAGTCCCAGACCCAGTGGCTTAAAACTCACAATGGGCACATGTTCATGCATACCCAAGATCCTGAGAGGAGAGTAGAGGAGAAGGGATTGTAGCATGGCCATCCCTTCTGGGGGGTGATTTCTCACTTTCTGTCTCTCTCTCTCTCTCTCTCTCTCTCTCTCTCTCTCTGGTGAGTGCACACACCCTATAGCAAAAACATCTCCAAAGAAAAGCCTGATACAGCAAGGCTGATATGCATGGGGAGGTGACTGGCTTGCATCTGGAGACCTCCTTGAGTATCAGGACCCCCACATGCCCATGCGGCAGGCTGGTTAAGAGAGGGATTGATGACAACATCCATACTGTATCAGGGGTGCTTCATGTCTGTCATGACATACATGATATACTATTGATATACTCTTTTTAAACAAGTGCAGTTATTTCCCAGAAAACTTAAACTCCATGCCTACTTTGCTCATAGTATGCATTTCCCATGTAATTCCTGACAAACTTTGTCATACCTTTCATGCATGTTAGAGCATATTAGGGATGAAGAACTAAGGTAAACATGCAGGTGTGATGGAGAATGTGGAAACAATGTAAGAATTCTCGAAAGTTGAAAAAGACAGGGTTCTTACACCTGAGTGTTTGAACCTTAACCTCTTGACCCTAACTGAAAAGCACAAAGCTGTTTGATCCTCTTTCAAGTTATTATGGCCCCTAGAGCAAATGCTGCACAATCAAGCAACTCTGTATAAGTGCTCTTGGTTCCACTTACCTTAGGTTAATGGTCAACTGGACATTAAAGTAGATCTTCCGTACCAGAAGAGAGTTCTGAACATTACTTCCTACTACACGAATTCAGAATGCTTCAAGGCTGCAGAACTGAGCACAGAGTGAGTGTGCACTCAGGTACTTCATGAAGGAGGGAGAGTGAATGGGAAGCATGGCCAGCCCCACAGCACAGTGGTGAAGTGCTGTGAAGTGGGAGTTGATCTCACCTGGCTGACTGTGATTTAAATCCTGATCCCAGTGGTTTGAAAAACAGAGTAGGCACAAGTGCCCATGTACCCACCCAAAATACTGATGGAAAGGAAAACTTAAGAAAAAGGGTTGAATTTGACCATGCCCTATGTGAGGAGTGTTTTCCCTCTCTGTGTCTCTTTCTCTGGTAGTTGCCTCTTTTCAAACTCATCAGGGGACATGATTCAACCTGGGAGCCACCACCAGGATAGGGAAGCTTCCACATAATTTCCTATATTTTATAGAGGGTCTTAATGCACAAGTTCTGATACCAGTGATCTATGGATTGACAATCTATTTTCAACCTCAGGTTGGTTAAGATAAAAAAAAATAGCACTTCAGCTTATAGAGAGAACCCTCTCCAAACAACGGAACACTTTGATCCATTTCTGTCACCCACCATCGCACCTGTCATGTAGACACTCTCTCAGGAGTGTGATAACCGCTGGGGAGGAGAGGAGGGTGGTTATTGACAAAGCAGGGAGGACACACACCAGCTCCATCTACCTGATCCTGAGGGAACTCTTGAACACCTCAGGCTTTCCCCAGCAACTAAGCAGATTGAATGCACATGGTAATGAGCAATGACTAGAATGGACTATTTTAGGAGATGCGCTCTGGCCACATTGCTAAAAGGATTGCTGAGAAACAAAGATCCTAAAGAAAATTCAAGTGAATCAACAAACAGCTAATGAAGACCCACCATAGCTTCTAGAAAGGATTTACCATGCTGACAGGTGACACATCTGTGCTGGGCCAGAGGGATTCAAAGTCATCACAATGGTAAGTGCGACTGTTAAAGCACAAGGTGCGCCTAATGGTAAAGGCATGTGAGAGTGTCTGATGGACCATTTGACATGAGCCCCTCTTAAATTGCAGGTACTGCTTTAGGTTTCAATAGCAAGGAGCAGAGACAGGAAGGGAGACAGACAATGGAGTGCCACCTGTGTTCAGTGCCCTGTATATTTAAAAGACAGGAAATCAGAGGAGGTAATCAGCCTTGGGGAAAAAAAAAAAAAAAAACAGAAAAGCAAAACACTAGAAAGGGGGCAAATTAATAACTTAAAGGTGTATCTCAAGGAACTAAAAGGACAATAACAAATAAACCTGAATACCAGAAGAACAGGGTACTAAAGATTTGAACTGAAGTAATTCATATAGGTACTAAAGGAAATATGTGAAAAAATCAACAAAAAAAGAGTCTGAGTTTGTGAGAAAATAAAGAGAATTTACAAATCATTAGCTAGATTAATCAAGAAAAACAGAAAAAGGAACCAGATAAATAAGATCAGTAATGAGACAGGTACTATTGCAACAGATATGTCAGAAATACAAACAGTCATGAGGGAATGTGAGATTACATGTCGACAAACACGAAACCTTTGATGAGAATATCAAATATCCTGTCACATAGGATTTGCCTAGATTAAACCCAAATTGAACCTAGATTTGCCTGAATTGAACCTGTCACATATCCCAGGCACATTTTGAAAAACCATACAGAGATACACAATGCTTGACTGTAAATGAGAAATCATATAACAAAATACAGACATTCTTCCCAGATAAAAATGTCTTTTAAAAACATAGCTATAAAGGGACCAATAGTTAGCGTAATGGCTATGTTGCTGGACTCCCATGTAGTCGACCACGGTTCACGTCCCGGACCCAGTGGCTTAAAACTCACGCCGGGCACGAGTGCATGCGTGCCCAAGATCCTGAGAGGAGAATGGAGGAGAAGGGATTGCGGCATGACCATCCTCCCTGGGGGGTGATTTCTTGCTTTCTGTCTCTCTGTCTCTCTCTGTCTGTCTGGCAAGCACACGCGTCCTATAGCAAAAACCTCTCCAAAAGAAAGTTAAAAAACATAGCTATAAACACATAAAACTTTACTCTCCAATGGAGAGAAGACTCGGTCTCCCCGAGCACTCTCCTACAGGACCCGGTGAAGACAGCAGAAGGCACATGGCTTGTTTTCCCTCTCGCCCCTTCTACACACAACATGTTATCACGAAAACCTTTGCTGGTTTCTATTAATTACACAAAAATCCTGTTTGAGTAAAATAAATTTCAGTCTTGCATCAGTGTATCATTAAATAAATTCAGATAATTTCAGTGTATTTAATGACACAGACTTTTTCTACTTACCCCATTTTATTCAAATTTTAAATCCATTTTGTTTTATTGGTAACACTGGTTTTCATTATTCACTCTGAATCACCTTCAAACACCCTCTAGACTAGACAAAGCTACTCTCTAGGTCAAACACTGAAGCCCACGTTTACCCATTCTCTTACTTTCTACTTACCATAAACAGAATGGCTTCTCTAAGTCTGGGTTTACTTCCCACGTAGTAGAGTTTTAACTCCATTCAGAATACTGTGAGATATGCAAACTTAAAACTCTATGTAGTAACTAATAGTTGAGCACTTAGCAATGACTCATACATTTAATTAATGTGTTAATACATCATGACTTAACACATTACTTAACACATCATGACTTCAAGATGTTAATTTATCTCACAAACACTGAAAATGTGAGAAATTGAAATGTAAGCATCTATCCAATTACATTTGACCAATTTATTCACTTTGTAAACCAGTATCTTTGAATCTCTGATAAAAAACATAGCCAAATAAACATTGCTTTTTTTTTTTGACAAAGCAAAATTGAAGTGAACTAACTCTCCATCAGCCAATATTTCTTTTCTTTCTTCCTTTTATCTTTTTTTGTTTGTTTTTTAGGTTTTTATTTTATGGAAACATTTTGCTACCCAGAAAGGGGAGTGAGACAGAAATGGAAATGAGAGAAATGACCTCCTCAGGGAGGATGGCCACACCACAAATCCTTCTCCTCCATTATCCTCCTGTGGACACACACGTGCAGAGACAACTAGCTACATTTCCCAGCCGCTGTATCCGAAAACCAAACCATAGTTGACCATGAGGGAAGCCAGCACCTTAACCACTGAGCCACCTGCTGGCACCTGTCCGTTCTCCTAATCGCAGCCTCTGAGGTACAGGAAACTGGCACCTTCCCCTGTTGGTCCAGGTCCCTGGGCCCTGAGTACCCACAGGGCACATCCCCTCCTGTGAGGGCAGACTGAATAGACAGGCAGGGGTAAAATAGGGACAACTCACACAACTGTCCAGCATAGAGTGGTTTCTGGTGCTCCTGGGTTTCTGAAGGGGTGCTCTGGTGAGGAGGACCCAGGGATCAAGCCCAGCTCCCTCTACATGGCGTGTGGTGCTCAGTGTCCCCTCTGTTCCATGTGATGCAGATAGAACCAAAGATAGCACAGGTGTCCTCGCATATGGCCTTTTTTCCGTGAAATCACCACCCTCGAGGGGCTGGGCCGTTGCTGCCCACAGCTGCTCTGCCTGGCCAGGTGTTGGGTTGCATGTTGCTGGCAGCAATGGGCATGACAGGGATGACTGCAAAATCAGAGGCACAGGAAGGCCCAGAGGAGAGGACAGCCAGGGCAACGGCAAAGGCTGGCTGGGTGTTGCCATGGCTACCTGAGGAGAGACTTATTGGTACCTAAGTCCCAAATGCTGGTTGTGTCCAAAGCTGGCTGGCCTACAGGGGTGGTTGGGGCTCAGGCTATAGCTGGAGCTTCCAGCCCTCCAAACTGGACAGTGCTGTGGAAAGTGGAGTTTCCTTGCTGTTGACCAGCATGGGCTCCCAAATTGGACTGTAGGGAGGCCCAAGGGGCACTGGGGGGCCAGGACCTCCATACACGAAGGGTTCTGCTGCCCCTGCCTGAGGATGTGCTGCCTCTGTGGTGTGTGTGCAGGTCTTGAGCAGTTGAAGGGAATATGCCACTGGAGACTGGGAGAGACCCTAAGAAGAGAGGTTGTGAGGGAGGGCAGTGGTGTCCATTGGAGTCACATCAATGTCAGTCACTGGTCGAGGAGCCCAGTCTAGAGGTGAGCTCACGAAGTGGCTGAAGTTTAGCCCAGGTACAGAGATGGGTAGGCCCAGGTTTGGGGGGGGGGGGGGCGGTGCTAGGACCAGCGGGGAAGACAGGGCCTTGGAGGGGGTTTCAGGAGGGTGCCCACACATAGGTGTGGGGTTCTCCACTCTGGAGAACCTCGAAGTGGAAGGCAGAACCTACATGTACTGAAGTGCTGGCTGAGGCCCAGAGGCTCCCAGGGATTCCAGTCCCCCCATTCCAAGAGGGACCCCTAAGGGGCTTAAGTAGGATAGGAAGAAACGTCCTGGAAGCAGCTGTGGGAGCAGGGGCCAGTCTGTCCTTTCACTGTGAGGGACATGCCTGGAGCAGAGCAGGGAGTGTGTACCCTGTGGGATGGGCCAGCCCTGTCCCTGCCTGATGGTGCAAAGGAAGCAGGGAGCAGCAGGGTGCACTGGGCTGTGGGCAGGAAGCTTGGAAAAGAGTCTGGACCTCCCTGTGAGGAGTAGAGCTGGCCTCGGATGCTGTGCTTCCTCGTAGACCCAGGCTGTCCAAGGAGAGCTACTGAAGGGCCGTCCAGTGGGGCCGTTGGGCCGAGGGAGGCCACTGGCCTCTGGCTGCTGTTTCTCTGGCGGGCAACACTGCTGAGGGCGGGAGGGGCAGCAGAGAGAAGGATGGACCCTGTAGCAGGTGGAGGCCCAGAGTAGGAAAGCTGCGGGCTGCTGCTGGTCCCGCTGGTATTGGCCTCGGCCTCACACGTTAAGAACCTATTGAGGTACTGGAAGGCCGCTTTTGTCTCTTGATCCAGGTCTTGTGCAGTGACCTGAAATTCCAGCTGGGGTGGTGGTGGTAGCTGCAGAGTGTCCTCCACCTCTGTGGTAGCAAATGAAACTTAACGTTTTGGAAGCTTAGAACTATCAGCTGAGGATGGGCTATGTGGGGGTGTTCCTGCCTGCCCCATGTTGGAATCTACCTCGTTTTTCTGTTGCATGGTCTTCATCTGAGAAACCTCCGAGGTGTCAGAGGGAGCCTGGGAGCCCCCCTCCTTCTCTTTCTTCGTGGTCCTTAAGGCCAGGTGGGAGTAGGGTGCTGCCAGAGGCTTCTAACTTGATCGCAAATACCCCTGAATGGAGTTATACGAGCTCCAGATGGCATTTCTTGGAGGTAAAGTGGTCAGGTGGGAGGCCCTGCCTGCCCTCTTGTTTGTCTTTCATGAGCTCTGGGCCTGGAGGGGTCTCTGCAGAGGCCCAGGACTGGGAATAAAGGAGCAGAGGCTTCTACTGTCCCTGTGGGTCTGAAAGCTGAGCGAGCTAGCCCTGAGCTTTGGGGGACCTCTCTCAGCTCAGCAGAGGTCTTTGTGACAGTGGGGTGTGCCCCCTGCCCAGCCGTCCCCTGGTCCCTCTCCCCACATCTCTCTCTGCCACCTCCATCCTGGGGTCTTGGGCAGCCCAGGGACTGCAGACTGCAAGGGGCCACTCCCTGCTCCTGGGCCAAGCAGACAGTCCTGCGGGAGGCCATGGGATTGAGAGCACATGGCCCTGGCTTCCGCTGAAGTCCTTGCTTGCTCCATGAGGTAGAGACCCTCAGAGGGGACCCCAGGTTCACAAGATCCTAAGGGATGTTTCCAAGCACTTGGAGATCTGCAGAACAATCTCGCTGGCCACTGGGAGGATGACCTGCAGCTGGGTGACCCTGGGAAGCCAGGGGAGCGGGTGGGTGCAGGAGCAGCCCCCAGGCTTCCCAGTCTTCTAGAAGGTCCCTCTCTCCCTGAGCTGAGGACAGGGCTGAGGGGCACCGCTTGTCTGAGTTACTGCCCACAGGAGCAGCGGGTAATCAGGTTTGACCGCAATAGGTGGGAGCGCTGTTCTTCAGCCGCCAGTTCTGCAGAAGCATGAGCGTGCACTGTGTGGTCAGTGGCCCAAAGGCATCTTTGAAAAATGTGTCCAGGATGGGAGCATGTGCACAGAATGTTAAAGGAGAGCCCACCTGCATAGAATTTGCAACGGAGTATGCACACCACAGATTCACCAGGAGTGTGTGTGTGCTGAACCCATACTCCTCAGTGGCACACTCGGACTTTGGAACTCGAGGCAGGGATGAGCATGGGGAGGGCAAATGATGCAGAGAACACTGGCAGGAGTAAAGGCACCACACATTCCATCTTCCTGATGTCCTGCTGAGTACTGAGCGTGTTGGATGTGAGGGTCATGCTTCATGGCAGGGCCACTGTCTCTTCTCCCCAGCCAGGTCCCTGATCTGTGGGGGTGCCATCAGAATTGAGTCTTCTCCCAGCCTAGGAGGACTCAGGGGAATAGAGTATGGTACTCTGCCTCTGCTTCTTCAGGGACAGCTTTGGGTCAGCATCTGTGTATGCACCTGCCCTTTGAGGAGCTTGTCCAAGGTCAGAGCTGCTAGAACAGAAGTGCCTGGGTCACCTGGGCCCTGCTGGGATGGCAGGTCCAATGGAGCTGGGGCAGGCTTGGAGGGACAGAGACACCCAGTCCTCTCAAGGGAGCCGAGTGGTCAGAGGTGCAATGCCCGGGAACCCTGGGTGTGGGTGTGGTAGCTGCTCTCTGCTCTGCTCCTAGGACCAGGAATCCTGAGGTCTTAAGTGGTGTTGAGCAAGTTGGTCACGTGTTTAGTTGTTCTCAGAACACTGGTGGGTCCTAATCACTTCACAGCCTAATTACCATTTACCAATGACCATTTTCCCATGTTATTAAGATGGAGAAGTCTTAGAGCCACACAGATACTTTCACACTCCAGCACATCTCATTCTTGCCATATGTGTTTGTAGTGAATTGAGCACCAGTTTCTCAAAGTCTGGCTTAATTGCTGAATTGGAGAGTCACACTGATCTGGATGAATTTTTTTATTCATTCAATTTTACATCAACAGAGAATTATACATCTTTTTATCTAAAGTGTACAGTTGCCCTCCTTGCTGTTGTACCTTCCAATGCTTCAGTTTCTACAGTAGAGTGCAGATATTCGGTATATATGACAGGGAGTAGGAAGCTTTCCTGTCATAGTCTGCTTGCTTTGCTTAGCATTACATGTTTCATTAGATCCACTTGGCATCAGATGTCAGGGTCTAGTCGCCTTTTCATGGTTGAGTAGTATTCCTTAGCGTCCACGTGCCACACTGTTCCAGTCCACTCCTCTGATCCTGCAGGTTTGGTCTCATGCCCTGTCCTAGGAGTAGTGAGTCATGGTCATTTGCATCTTTTTTATATTTTTCATTCTCTTCTGAAAACTTGTTTCTTTCCATTGAGATTAATAGACCTTACCTTATCTGATAATGCACTCATGGGGGTATTCAATAACTTAATTATTGCCCTTTCCCCTGAGAATGTTCAGATTTCCCTACTTCTTTGTATGCTTTCTGGTGTGATTCTGGCCAATGTTTTGAACAATTATGAACAGTGTTCTGAGACTCTGGTTCCTGTTATAATCCTTTGGATAATGTCAATTTTCTTTTCTTCTTTTAAAGAAACATTTTCCTAGAGTGTGCAGGTGCTCACTGGAGAGAGAGAGAGAATGAGGGAGTGCCAGAAAGCAACACCAAAGGTGATACCACACTGCAATCCTACCTCCAACATTTATTCTGGGCATGGGGCCAGCAGGTCACATGGTGGTTCAGGTGCACGTTGCTGACCGTGGTTCAGTTCCCACACCAAGCAGCTTGAAACTCACTCTTGGCATGTGTTTGTGTGTGAAAAAAAAACCCTGAGAAGAGAAGGGGTTACAATGTGGCCTTATCCCTGAGGATGATTTCTCAATTTCTCTCTCTCTCTCTCTGTGTTTTTCTCCAGTAAGCAAACACACACTATGACAAAAATATCTTAATAAAAAAGAAAACCGACTTTGGACGTGCACTCACATGTGCTCTGGTTCCCCGTCTGGGGCTCACACTGTGCAGGCTCCTATGTGGAATCCAGCACTTTAACCTCCACACGACTGGCTGGCTCTCAGATTAGGCACCTGTTACTGAGAGCCCATGGTATCTCTGGTTTAGCTGTAAAAGCTTTACATAAATAGCATAATCCTATGACAAATCTGTTAGTCTCATTTTGCAGAAGAGGAAACTAAAGTGAAAGAATGTGATCAGTTGTTCATTCTCGTAGTCCCAGATTGCCATGGTTGCAATGACCTTTTTCTTAGTTATAAATTGCACATAATGTGGAAGAAATGTGAAATTTTTAATTTTTTAAAGAGAATTTTTTGTTATAGGGAGCGTGTTCTTACCAAAGAAAGAGAAAGAAAGAGAGAGAGAGAAATCTCCCCTCAGGAGGGTTGGGCATGCTGCAATCCCTACTCCATTCTCCTCTTAGGATTTTGAGCATGAATGCACACGTACCCAGCTTGAGTTTTACACCACTGGGTCCAGGACTTGAACTGTGGTCAACTACATGAGAGTCCAGCAACATAACCACTAGCCATCTCTGGTAGACCTGTGAAATTTTTTTTAGATTTAGGTATGTTTAAGAAAGTATGGGACCAGCAGTTAGTGCAATGGCTATGTTGCTGGACTCCCATGTAGTCGACCGTTGTTCGCATCCCAACCCCGGTGGCTTAAACTCACGCTGGGTGCATGCGCATGCGTGCCTAAGATCCTGAGAGGAGAATGGAGGAGAAGGGATTGCATTGTGGCCATCCCCCCTGGGGGGTGATTTCTCACTTTCTTTCTCTCTGTCTCTCTCTGTCTGTCTGGCAAGTGCACACGCCCTATAGCAAAAACCTCTCAAAAAAAAAAAAAAAAAAAAAAAAAAGAAAGAAAGTCAGTGTGTGCAGGAATAAGTATATACTTCAACAACTTCATGGAAGCATGGTATCAAAGAATGTGTTTAGGGGCCAGATGGTGGTGCAGTGGTAAAACTGTCAGCAAGACTGACACGCATAGAAATTTTACTGTTTTGCATCTGGAGACTTCCTTGAGTATTGGGGCAACCATGTTCCCATGAGGTAGGCTGGTTAAGGTGGGGAAGGATGGCACCACTGGTACCATATCAGGGTTTATGCTTCATGTATGTCTCTCCTACTCATGACATACCCTTTTTAAATAAGTGCAGTTATTTCACAGAAAACTTAAACTCTGTGCCTACTTTTTCATAGTTTGCATTCCCATAACCTTTCTGAAAGCCTTTGTCACACCTTTGATATGTGTTAGAGCATGTAGGGAGTGGAGGACTAGGTAAACATGCCGGTGTGATGGAGAGTTCAGGGTCATTGTAAGAGTTCTGGAAAACTGCAAAAGACAGGGTTCTTACAGCTGAGTATTTGATCCTTAACCTCTTGACTCTAACTGGAAAGCACAGAGCTGTTTGATCCTCTGGCTGCTTGTTGTGGCCCCTAGAGCAAATGCCAAGTAATTGAGAAACTCTGTATAAGCTCTTGTTTATACTTACCTTAGGTTAAGAGCCAACTGGACAGTAAGGTAGACCTTCTGTACCAGAATAGAGTTTCTGTTCATTACTTCCTGCTATATGAATTCACAAAGCTTCAAGGCTGCAGGACCGAGCACAGAGCGGGTATGTACTTGGGTTCTTGGCGGAGGAGAATGTATAGGAAGCATGGCTAACTCCACAGCACAGTGGCGAAGTGCTGTGAAGTGGGAGTTGATCTCACCTGGCTGACTGTGGTTTGAATCCAGGTCCCAAAGCTTTGAAAAGCACAGCAGGCGCTAGTGCCCATGTGCCCACCCAAAATACTGATGGGAATGAAAACTTAAGGAAAAGGGTTGAATTTGACCACATCCCATGTGGGGAGTGGTTTCCCTCTCTGTGTTTCTTTCTCTAGTAAGTTCACATGTCTACAGGCAATTAACACTCTCTCTCTCTTTCTCTCTCTCTCTCACACACACACACACACAAATACATGAGATAATTTAAATCCCCTTCTTTCCTTGTCTGAAGTAAATCTTGTTTTGTTTAATTTTCTAAGGAAATTACTTTTATTTTAGAAAGAGGTGGGATAAATGTAGTTTTAGGCCAAATGTGGGAGCTAGTTAAAGCAGCCTGTTAGAATAGACAATAAATTAATAATTCTAAGTGACATAAATATTGGTATATGTTTGGCTGAATATAAATATTATAATGTAGGGAGATAGCTGGATGAAGTAACAGAATTATAATTTTTAAGCTTATTTTCCCATTTCATCTGTGAGGGAGAGAGAGATAAAGGGACTCCCAACTGGGCCCCCCTCTGTGATCCACTGCCAGCCTCAGCCAGCTGGGGCCATGGCCCATGTCCACAGATCTAGTGCAGAGAGGGAAGCCCTGCTGTGTAAACTGTGCTCCCTCCTTCATGGATAGTGTTGTGTTCCTGCTGCACCACTGTCTGGTCCCATGACCAAAAATGTCACTTTAAAATTGAACAAAACTTATTTTTTTTTCAGTTTTATAAAGTTGAGGTGAAATCCACATAATATAGAATGATTCACTTTAAAGTATATCATGCCATGACTCAGTGGAGCCATCATCTTCTCAACCATCTCCTCTATCTATTTCCAAAACATTCTCATCACTCCCCACTACCATCCCAGTTAAACAGTCCTGTAATCTCTTCTCTCCCCAGCCCCTGGCAAACACTACATCTCTTTCTGTCTGGATGGATGCACTATTCCTGTAATTTTACATAGATGAAATGGTACATGTGACCTTTTGTGCTGTTCTTAATATTTTGGGGATTCCTCCACATTGTAGCATGTATCAGTACTTCTTCCTTTTTATGGAATACAGGAGTGCAATAATACATAAACATTCTGTTTATCCATTCATCAGTTTTTGGCTATTTGGGCTACTTCCAATTTTTTACTATGGAGAACAGTGCTCCTTCAAACCCTGCATGTGAAGTGACATCACACTGTACTTTGATATCCCTGGTAACTAATCTTAGGTGCTTGCTGGAAACTCATATCTCTTCTATGGAGAAGGATCATTTCAAATGCTTTGACCATTTTTGGGGGTTGTTTTTGGTTGTGGAGTTGTAAGAGTTCTCTATGTAGTCTGTATACTAGATCCATTGGACCTATGCAGTGTGAATACTTTCTCCCATTCTATATGATGTCCCTCTATTTCCTTGATAATTTCTTTTGATACTCAAAAGTTTTAAATTGTTATGAAGTCTAATTAACCTGTTTTCCTTTTTTTTTAATTGTACATCTTTGGGTTTCTTTGGTAAAAATCAGTTTCTGAATTGAAGGTCTGAAGACTTATTTCTATTTTTCTTTTCTAATTGTATTATAGTTTTTATAGTTTTACTTCAAACAGTTGTGTTATACATAAGATTTTCTAATTGTGTTATAGTTTTACATCAAACTGTTGTGTTATAGGTTAACTTTCATATATTTCTTATTTATTAGTGTGGATGTAGCATGGATAAGGAAAATTGAACAGTTTTCCTTCTTTCCTGTCATCCTCAACATTCAATACTTTACTTTTGACACCAGATATCTAGACTATTTTTCCTCACACCAAAAAATTTCTGTTTCTTTGCAGATACCAACTGGGTGTGTTGTAATTCAGTACAGTTTTCACACTAACTAGAGTCAACACAGGCCCCACAGGTTATGGCTCAGCCGCACAGACAGCCCCTCTCAGAGGCCAGTCCTCGTAGGGTAGGTCCCCGGTTATAGTTACTGCTATAATTTTCTAAAATGTCTCCCAGAACTCAGGAGACACCTATGATTGCCCATTTGTAAAAGGATACAACCCAGGAATAGCCACATGGAAGAGATTCATGGGTCTAGACATGGATGAAGAAGCATGCAGTTTCAATACTCTGTCTGAGTGTTCTACCTGCCACAGATCACATGTTCAGCAGTGTGAAAATCTCTACAAATCCTGTCCATTGGGGTTTGTATGGATGGAGGCTACACTGTAAAGTATGATTGATCTAATCATTAGTCACTGGTGATTAATTCAACATTCAGGATCTCTTTCCTTTGTAGGACTGAGGGTTGAACTAAAGTTCCAACTCTCTAATCACATGATTCTGACACCCTTAGTTCTCAGCCATTAGTTATCTCATTAGCATGCAAAGAGACACCTCCCACTTAGAAGTTGAGGGATATAGGAGCTGTGTGTCTGGAAACTGGGACACCGAATAAAATTCCTTACATTGAATTCACACAAGGAGATTGCACTTTGTATTTTCAGTTGTTTCCAGTTGTCCTAGCACCGTGTGTGGAAGAAACTATTGTCCAACTAAATGGGCTTGTTACCCTTATGGAAAATCAACTGACCAAGAATATATGGGCTTGTTTCATGACTCCCAGCCTATTCTCTCTTCTGTGTGTATGATTCCCCTTATACTGTTAGGCCAAATTAGCATATGTTAGGCTGAGTTAGTTTAGGCTGATTTAGCGTAAATGCCCTTGCTAGGGCTGCAGGCCAAGTTAGCTTATGTTAGGCTGAGTTAGCATAGGCTGAGTTAGGGTATTCACCGCCATGACCGGGTTTCGAGGATGGGGCACAGGAATTCGCTAATTAACAGGACGCAGGAATTCCCAAGTTAACAGAGGACAGGCTGGTCGGGCGGTGCCAGGATGGACAAACCTGGAGGTGCCAGAAGGTTTACCTAACCTTAACTGAGAGTTCTTATCTAAATTCAAGTGGGCAATAACAGTCCCTAACAACACATACCCCCTCCTTTGTGTGTTGCATACTATGAAAAGTTACTGATAGTATATCCTGTATTGCCTCCTGAACTATAAAAGACCCCTCTATCCTAGATTCAGGGTCTTTGTCACAAACCGCTGCATCGAGCATAAACTCGAACCCCAGCTAGCTGGAAAAAATAAATGCTTCTTATGCAGTTGCATTGTCATGGATCTTTGGATCCTACAATACCAGTAGCACACTACTGAGATTACTGATGGTTTGTTGTAAAGTTTGCAATTAGGAAGTGTGAGTCCTCCAACGTTGTTGTTTTTCAACGTTGTTTTGGGTATTTGGGGCCTTTGCAGTTTTATATAAATTTGATGATCATATATTTCTTTCTTTTTTTAAGATATATATATATATATATATATATATATATATATATATATTGCTTGTGCTTGCCAGATAGGCACAGAGATACAGAGAGCAAGAAATCAATCCCCAAGGGGGATGGTCATGCTGCAATCCCTTCTCCTCCATGTTCCTGTCAGGATTTTGGGCACACATGCACACATGCCAGCAGGAGTTTTAAGTCAATAAGTCTGGGACTTGAACTGTGTGGAGAGCAGCAATCTGAGAAAACATGGTTTGACCTTTAGACACATGCAAAACAGGCTCCTGTAAGCTACTCTAGCAGGGCTACTGAGAAGCATCTACATACAAAAGCATATCTGCCTGCTGTCAATGGTTATCTTCCTGTTGTTGATACCCAATACCCTAGATACTGGCAGTATAGAGCAAAAGGAAGTCTCATGTGTTTATCAGCTTGTCCCCCATGAAGATAAGAGAAATTAAATGATGGCAGTCATTTTCACATTTTCAGATGATTTACATCCAAAAACAACTGGCTTTGCATTCCATTTCCTTCTCCCTTATTCTCTTTGCATCCCTTTTCTTTTTGCCCCATTTTCTGCCCTTTAAGAGAATAAACCTGAGGCTTGTTCTGTTTGCAACTTCTCTATCGGAGAAGCTGTGCCCACCCAATCTTCACTTTTCTCTGCTTGTGTGTCTTTGTGTGTTTGTTATTTTGTATTTCAAATCCACAGCCTTCTCCACTCAGAAAAATATGTTCATGCTCAGCAAGTCCCAGCAAAGTGGTGCCCAACCTGGGGCCTGAGTACTGGGAAAGAATCAGGCCAGTAGACACTCCTTGCACCTGACCAGATATTATTGAGTAAGATAAGGATCCTGTAGAGGAAAATGAAGAATAAAGAATATAGAGCAGAAGAAATGATACCAGAGTTAGGAGATATCACAATAAAATAAAGAGATAATAGATCAAGAGAAGGAGTGGATTCGATAATTTTGGGTGTAAATCTTGGGAACACAATTGTCTAAAGAGAGAAAGATTTATGTTTAAATGTTGTCTTATATGTTTAAAGGTAGGGGTGATAAAGTTAGTATCAAGCAGTTATATCAGTTCCTGTTTTTTATGCAGGAAATATGCCCTTGGTTTCCAGAGCAAGGAATAGTTTATGAGGAGACCTGGGACAAGGTCAGAGAACAAATCAGGAAAAACTATACAACAGAGGGTCTTAGCAAGATTCCCATCTTTGCTTTCTCGCTGTGGAATTTAATTAAGGAGTGCTTGAAACAAAACCTCCAGAAAAAAAATGGAGTTGGTTTAGTAACTCCACTGACAAACACTCCAGAGGGCTATGCCTACCTCTTTCCTAAGAAATCAGAGTCTGTAACTAAAAACAAGGATAAAATGACTGTCTTTTAAAGTTAGACAGACTGAAAATGGCGGGTTTCCAAGAGATATCAGGGTGGGAGGAGAATGGAGCTGCTGCCCTTTAGTCTACTGCTCCCTTGCTGAGGTCTGGTCTGCTGCTTCCCAGTCAAAACCTACTTGTATATCAAATGGGGCTAGGGCAGAAAGAACAACTCCTACTTTAACCCCCCTCCAGAGAGCTTTGTATTGCATGGCAGATAGAGGACAGGATACTTTGGGATTTAAATTGTGTCCTGTTATACAAACTCCTGATCTTGGCAATTCTGGAAAAAAAAAAATCATCAACATGCGCTAATATCCTTTAAAATTCTAAAAAAAAAAAAAAAAAAAAAAATTAATAATGGCTTGTACACAATATGGTTCCATGGCACCGTATTCAGTATATGACAAGGACCTAGTGAGTTATATCAAGATTTTATTTCCTACTTGACAAAAGTCATATCCCAACTGCTCTCTATCAGGAGGCAGAACAAGTTTTGTTAAAGCAATTGGCCTTTGAAAAATGCTAATGCCTCTTACAGAGCAGCTTTTTCATTTAAAAAATAATAATAATAAAAAGGAAGGGGGAGAGTGGCTGACTATATATTGGACTTTTACAGGACATTGGAAAAAAGTTCTTTTACTTGTCTACTAGCCACATACTTATAAGATGCCGATATGTACTAAAAGCTAAATTGCTAAAAATTTAAATAGTTTACTAAAACTATAAAGTTCTACCCACAAAGTTCAACCTTAATGGCCTTTCCTGAGGTGTTTAAATCCCAAGTCTATTAAAATAATAATAATAAGATAATAAATAGTAATACATAGTAATAATAAATAACAATCAATAAAACCAATTGTACTAATGTAATGCCATTAGTCACAAATTAGATAATTATCTTTTTTTTAACGACTATAAATTCCATTATTTTATTGATTAATTTAAGCATTTTCCACTTGAAATAGATACTAGAATCACATATTTAGTTAAAGAGAGAGAGAGAGAAATCACCCCAGAGTTAGACATGTTCATACCACCAACTCTATCCTCCATTGTGCTTTTCCTTCAGGATTCTGGGCACATACGTAAACTCACCTGATGTGCTTTTCTTAAATTATTTTTATATATTTTTATATACATTCAATAACATTGTTTAGCTTACAAAGTGAATATTTCAATATGTGAACATTTCTCCCCAGTCCAGTTGATCAAAATATCTTCAACAGATAACACCACACTTCCCCATCCTGTCAATGCTCTGCCTCTGTATCCCTCCTCCAAATGTCTTTCCCTAGGCCCCACTCCTCCACATACGCCACATCTGGCATTCACACTCATCTCTTGTGTTTGTATATCTTTAAGTCAATCAGTTTTGGTCATATAGTGCAGACACTTGGTATACATTAAGTGGGGACATACAATGTCTCTCCTTCATAGCCTGGCTTGCATCACTCAGCAGCAAATCTTTCATATTCTTCCACTTTCTGTCAAAAGCTAGGGTATTGTGGTTTTTATGGCTGAATAGTATTCCATAGAGTATATGTGCCACAGTTTTTCAATTCATTCATCCATATGAGGGTATTTGGGTTGGTTCCATGTCTTAGCAATCATGAATAGTGCTGCAATAAACATTGATGTGCAAGCACTTTTCCAATGAAGAATTTTTCTGTCTCTTGGGTATATACTGAGGAGTGGGATTGTTGAATCATATGGTAGTTCTATTTGTAGATTTTTTTAGGAATCTCCAAATTGTTCTCCATACTGGCTGGACCAATTTACATACCCACCAGCAGTGTAAAAGAGTTCCCCTTTCACCACACCCCTGCCAACACTTATTGTTTTTTGGTTTTTTTAATCTTAGACATTCTGACTGGGGTTAGGTGGTACCTCATTGTTGTTTTGATCTGCATTTCCCTTATAAAGAGGGATGTTGAGCAGTTTTTAAATATGCCTTTTGGCTATTCGTATGTCATCTTTAGAGAGTGTTTTTTCAACTCCTTCTCCCTTCTTTTAATAGGGTTGATCATACTTTTTTCCAAACAGTGGAGTGAGTTCCTTGTATATTCTTGTTATCAGTCACTGAACTGATGCATAATTTACAAAAATATTTTCCCAGTCTGAGGGCTGTCGGTTCACACTAATTACTATGTCTTTTGCCATGCAGAAACTTCTTAGTCTGATGTAATCCCATTTGTCTATTTTCGGGATTATCGACTGGGCTTTGGGGGTCTTATTTGAGAAGATTTTCCCTACAACAATGTCTCCCAGAGTTTCCCCGGTGTATTCCAGGAGTAGTTTTATAGTTTGAGGTCTTAGATTTAGATCCTTGATCCACCTTGACTTGATTTTTTTGTCAAAGGTGAGAGGTAGGGGTTCAGATTCATCTTTATGCAAGTGGAAATCCAGTTTCTCCAGCACCATTTGCTGAAGAGGTTTTCCTTTTCCCACTGGATTGAGTGGTACCCCTTGTCAAAAATCAGTTTACTGTATGTTTGGGAATTTATTTCTGGGGACTCTATTCTGTTCCATTGGTCCACATGCCTGTTTCTGTGCCAGTACCATGCTGTTTTGATTACCACAGCTTTGTAGTATATTTTGGGGTCAGGGAGTGAAATGCCACCCACTCCACTCTTCTTGTGCAGAATTCTTTTGGCAATACGGAGTCTATTATGATTACAGATGTATTTTATGATTGTCTTTTCTAGATCTGTGAAGAATGTGTCTGGTAGTTTGATTGGCATTGCATTGAATATGTAGATTATTTTGGGTAGAATTGCCATTTTGATTATATTCTTCCAATCCAGGAACATGGGACGTCTTTCCACTTTTTTGTGTCATTTTCAATTTCTTTTTTTAGCTTCTCATAGTTTTCCTTGTGGAGGTCTTTAACTTCTTTGTTTGATTTATTCCTAAATATTTTATACTTTTGATGGCTATGGTAAATGGAATAACTTTTTTCAGTTCTATCTCCGTCTGCCTGTTATTCGTATATAGAAATGCTATTGAGTTCTGTATATTGATTTTATATCCTGCAACTTTACTGTAATCATGTATTACTTCCAGTAATTTTTCCATAAAGACCATTGAGTCTTCTATGTATACAATCATGTCATCTGAGAATAGAGAGAGTTTCACCTCTTCTTTTCCTGTTTGAAAGCCTTTTATTTTTTGTCTTTTCTGATTGCGTTGGTGAGGACTTCCAGTACTATATTAAACAGGAGTGGAGAAAGTGGACATCCTTGTCTTGTTCCCATGTTTAGTGGGAAAGTTTTCAGCTTTTCTCCATTCAAGATGATGTTTCCTATGGGTTTTTCCATTGATGGCTTTTATTGTGTTGAGAAATGGCTCTTCTATGCCGATTTTGCTGGGAGTCTTAATCATGAAGGGATGTTGTTTCTTATCAAATATTTTTTCTGCATCAATTGACATCACCATATGGTTTCTATCTTTATTCCTGTTAATATGATGTATTATATTTATGTTTTTGTGTATGTTGAACCAACCTTGCATTCCTGGAATAAAGCCTACCTGATCATGCTGTATGATCTTTTCTATAAATTGTTGAATACGGTTTGCTAGTATCTTGTTGAGAATCTTTGCATCTATATTTATCAGAGATATTGGTCTATAGTTTTCCTTCCCTGTCCTGTCCTTATCTGTTTTGAGAATAAGGGTGATAGAGGCTTCATAGAATGAATTAGGGAGAGACTCACCCTTTTGTATCTTTAGAAATAACTTGAGCAGAATGGGGATTAACTCTTATTTGAAACTTTTGTAGAATTCAGAGGTGAATCCATCAGGGCCAGGGCTTTTCTTTTTTGGGAGGTTATTTATTATTGATTCAATCTCCTGGCTTGTTATGGGCCTATTCTGACTTTCTAAATCCTCCTTCTAATTCTTGGTTGATTATATTTGTCCAGGAATTTGTTCATCTCATCCAGACTGTCTTCTTTCTTAGCATATAGATTTTCAAAGTATCCTCTAATGATGTTTTGGATTTCTACTATGTCTGTTGTTATGCTATCAGCTTCATTGAAGATTTGATTTACTTGGTTGCTTTCTCTCTTCTTCTTAATAAATCTCACTAGTGATGTATCAATTTTATTTATCCTTTCAAAGAACCAGCTTCTACATTTATTTATTTTATGTATAGTACATTTATTTTCTATTTCATTTATTTCTGCTCGGATCTTTATTATTTCCTTTCTCCTGGAGTTTTTTGGATTTTTTTTTTTGCTGTTGCTTTACCAATTCTCTGAGGCATGATGTTAAGTAATCCTTTAGCCTTCTTTCCATCTTCTTCTTATGTGCACTAATTGCTATGAACTTCCCTCTTATGACTACTTTAGCAGTGCCCCAAAGATTATGGAAACTCATGTCCTCATTGTAATTGGTTTCCATGAATCTTTTGATTTCAGTCTTTATTTCTTCAATAGTAATGGAGTCATTCAGGAGTAGGTTATTTAGTTTCCATGTATTTGAGTATTTTTGAGGATTTCTCTTGAAATTAAAATCCAGCTTAATTCCATCATGTTCAGAGAAGATGCTGAATATAGTTTCTATGCCTCTGAATCTGTAGAGGCTTGCTTTGTGCCCTATGATGTGGTCAATCTTTGAAAAGGTTCCATGTACGGGTGTGAAAAAAGTGTATCTAGTGGTGTTTGGATGAAAGTTCTATAGATATCTGTTAAGTCCATTTGATTTATGGAATCATTTAGATCCTTCATCTCTTTACCTATGTTTTGCCTAGATGATCTGTCCAGAAGGGATAGTGCATTGTTGAGATCTCCAACAATTAGTGTGTTGCAGGTTATCTTTCCTTTTAGATCTAACAGTCTTTCCTTCACATATTTGGGTGCTCCTGTGTTAGGTGCATAGATATTTATAAGTGTTATATCTTCTTGATCTATAGAGCCTTTTACTACGATATGGTAGTAAAAGGTAGTAGTATATATGGTAGTATAGACCCTTCTTTGTCTCTTCGAACAGTTGTTTTAAAGCCTATTTTGTCAGAAATTAGTATTGCATCTCCAGCTCTTTTTTGGTTCCCATTTGCATGGAAAACCTTTTTCCAATCCTTCATTTTACATCTATGTATGTCTTTCTCCATGAGGTGGGATTCCTGTAGGCAACAAAGAGTCTCTCTGTTTTTCTTTTTTTATCCATTCAGTCAGTCTGTGTCTCTTGATTGGAGAATTTAATACATTAACATTCAATGTTATTATTGATGTTACAGGATCTGTACCGATGTTTAAGATGGCCATTGTCTTAGTGGCCTTTATTTCTTTGTTTCTGGCTGTTAATTCTTTATTTTTCCTGGAACAGTACTTTTTTCAGGGTTTCTTGAAGAACTGGTCTGGTGTTGGCAAATTCTTTCAGGTTTTGTTTGTCTAAGAAGATTTTAATCCTTTTTTTTCCATATGAATGATAATCTTGCAGGATATAATAACCTTGGTTGGAATTGTTTCTTTTTTAAAAATTTTAATATGTCTTCCCATTCTTGCCTTGCTTGCATTGAGAGGTCCAGTATTAGCCTGATGGGATGGCCATTATTAGCCACTTCTCATTTCTCTCTTGCCAGTTTAAGTATCATGTCTTTATCTGTGGTCTTAGACAGCCTGGCTAAGATGTGCCTTGGGGATAATCTTCTGGGGTTGATTCTATTTGGGGTCCTTTGTATTTCTTAGGTCAGAATGGTTGAGTGCTTCTCTAGACTTGGAAAATTTTCTTCCAGAATTTCATGCAATAGATTTTCCATGCCATTATTAGTTTCTTCACCTTCTGGGATGCCAATTTTTCTGATGATTTTGTGCCTTATGGAATCTGGTATTTCTTATATTATCCTTGGGGGTTTTTTGTTGTTGTTGTTATTTTGTCTATCTTCATGATGGTTTTTTTTCTATCTTCTTAGTCAGAGGTTTTATCTTCTACATCAGAGATTCAATCTTCAGCATGGTCTAATCGACATTTAATACTTTCAAGGGAGTTTTTGATTTCCCCTATTACACACTTGACCCCTAATAGCTCCATCTGATTATTTCACAGGGTGTCCATTTCTTCTTTCATATCTTGAAAGAACTTCCTAATCTCCTGAAGTTCGTTGTCTCTTTTCTGTTCCAACTCATGGAATTTGTTCACCATAAACGTTCTAAATTCTTTATCTGACATTTTGGTAACGTTCTCAGATTTGAAGATAGATGGAAGGGAGTTACTCTGTTCCTTTGATGGAGACATATTTCCAGGTTTATTCAGACCTGTGGCTTCTCTACTTCTAGCCATTGGAAGATATACTCACTTCTAAGTACCTCTTAGGAGAAGAAGTCAATGTTTCACTGACTAGGAGTGTGTTTTCCTTCTGCTTCAAATTGAAATCTGCCAAAGTCTCTGTTCTGTTGTTTTTAGTAATGTAGTCTCAAAACAGATACTTTATTCAGTTTTGTGAAGAGCAGTATCTCCTTTTTTACAGCTGGTTCAGTACAAGGGAGGATTCTCTAGAACCTTCTATTACTAGAAAATTTCAGATCTTTAATTCTAGGCCTAGCTAGTTCCTCTGGAAATGTAGAAGATGAAGAAGAGAAGATAATAAAAGAGAAAAGAAAAGAATACAGAGGGGAATAAAGGAAAAGTAGTGCACCAAGCTACTGCCAGATGCCTTCAGATGGACCTGGCTGCTGGCTGCTACAGCAAAAGGGCAGTCTGTGGGGAGAGTGAGAGGAGGAAATTAACAAAAGAATGGAAGAGAGAAAAGAAAAAAAATGGAGAAACTGCCTACTTGCCTATGGGTCTGAGTGGGTTCTGGACTGGGGAATATCTGGAAGTGAGGCCATGGGGGCAGTGTTGCCCCTGCCTCAATGTCCCTTCCTGCCCAGATCCCTTCAGATGGACCTGGCCACTGGCTGGTACAGAAAAGGGGGCAGTCTGTGGGTCTGAGTGGATCCTGGAGTGGGGAGTCTGGAAGTGAGGTGGTAGGGGCAGTGTTGCCCCTGTCTCAATGTCCCTTCCTGCCCAGATGCCTTTAGATGGACCTGGCCACTGACTGCTTTAGCAAAAAGCCTAATTATCTTTAAATACTATATATATTAAAAACAACTAATTGTCTGTATACTTTGCTCTCAGTATTTTCAGGTTTGTCATTGACAGTTTCAAGACTGCTTTCCATGAAATAGACTGTAACAAGTACCTAGACTGTTAGAGCCCCTGAAGAACACTGTAAAAGAGCTCATTTCCTTTTCAAAACACTTCTGGAATCCCACATATCTGCTTTACATTAAATAATTATGGCTCTAATTGTTTGCCTCTTTTTACACAGGTATGGATAGATTCCAAACTCCTTCGAAAATATGTTAATGCTATTCTTAAATTTATTAAACTAAAAAATTTTCAACATACTGATCTTTTTTTTTTTTTTTGAGAGGTTTTTGCTATAGGATGTGTGCGCTTGCCAGACAGAAAGAGACAGAGAGACAGAAAGCGAGAAATCACCCCCAGAGGGGATGGCCATGCCGCAATCCCTTCTCCTCCGTTCTCCTCTCGGGATTTTGGGCACACACGCGCATGCGCCCGGTGTGAGTTTTAAGCCACTGGTTCTGGGGCGTGAACCGCAGTTGACTACATGGGAGTCCAGCGACATAGCCATTAGGTTAACTGCTGGTCCCAACATACTAATCTTTTAAAGTTTCTTTTTGCCTTCCACAGTTACTTCCTGTAGGTTCCCTTCAAAATATTCTGTGAGTCTCCAGAGCTTCCTCTAAACACTGTTTAGTCCTAACATTCTGTTATATGAACTGCCCTACCCCTACTCAAATTTTTTTTCAAAAAGGGGGACTAATTGGGAAAATATCAAAAATATATTAATTGTATAACTACATAGATAAGCAATTTCTGATATATCACTTTTAGAACTCCAGTTTTCTGAGAAAAAAATGTCTATTACTGGTATTCTGTAAAAATCTGCCATAAATACTAATGGACAAATGTTACTTTTGCTTACTGCTTACAGTGGGCCTCTTAACTAAATGTAATCTCTTGCCTTGGACTCAAAAATGACCAAGGACAGTGTGAATGTTGTTATTTTCTTCCCCTAATACATTGTCACTACCCTTCTGATCATGTTAATTTGCCTATATTACTGCACTTATTCTTCCCAAAGTAGTCTCACCGAAGCCATTCCAAGTGCTCTAGTAGTATTCACTGTTAATCAACTCAAAGGCATTTCCATTGGAAATTTGTTTCAAAAATCTTGTCTTATTACAAACATTTTCTCATAAAACCGACTTAGGAGATTGTTTCAAAATCTTTTTGCAGGTGTACATGTGTGTTTGTGCATACATATGATATGTCATATTACATACTGTATATTGTATGTCTTTGTGATAGAAGGCCTTAAGGAATTTCATTTAATTTGGTTTATAAAAAAGGAGCACTCATACAAATTAATTTAAAGACTCTTCTAGTTAATGTGACTTAAAATCATTGACAAATAAGCCAGTTCCAATAATAAGTGAAGATCTTCTTGATTTCTGACAAATGTTTTGTCCAAAGTTTTTTTTTGTTTTGTTTTTTTTTTTTTTGAGAGGTTTTAGCTATAGGGCGCGAGAAATCACCCCCCAGGGGAGATGGTCACACCGCAATCCCTTCTCCTCCATTCTCCACTCGGGATCTTGGGCACGCACGCACACGTGCCCAGCGTGAGTTTTAAGCCACCGGGTCCAGGACGTGAACCGCAGTCGACTACGTGGGAGTCCAGCGACATAGCCATTATGCTAACTGCTGGTTCCCAGTCCAAAGTTTTATTGATCAAGCAATATTATGTTTAATTTGTTATAATCTGTTTAAACATCTAATATTTATATGGTACATGTTACATAGCAAATATCTAACTGACAGGGAAAATGGATTAGTGACTAAACTTTAACATTTTGTTTCTCACAAATAATCAAAACATAATAGCTAAAAAAATAGGATAAGTGCTGTTTAATAAGTTCAATTTTTTTTTTTTTGGAGAGGTTTTTGCTATAGGGTGTGTGCTCTCACCAGAAAGACAGAGAGAGACAGAGAGAAAGAAAGTGAAGAATCAACTCCCAGGGTGGAGGACCACACCACAATCCCTTCTCCTCCATTTCTCTCGGGATCTTGAGCATGCACGCACACGCGCCCAGTGTAAGTTTAAGCAGCCAGGTCCAGGATTTGAACTGTGGTCAACTACATGGGAGTCCAGCGACATAACCATTATGCCATCCACTGGTCCAAGTTCAATTTTTAATTCTCCTGTAGTTCAGTTACACGGCTACTGGCTAAAAACAGTAAAAAGTGCTTCTCTTATAAAATTATATTGTAATCCATATATCGGTCTTTGCGTTGTTTGTTTATCACTAAAACTCATATCTGACTACTGTAGTCTGCCATGTATTTTGTTTTAATGCCAACAAAGTTAATCCTTTTCATCCCTAAGATACTTAAAATAATTAACTTTCATTTTCTACACACAGTTAAATATTTAAGCTTTTGCTACTTTGACAAGTTCTGCCCAAAATTAAATTCTAAATTAAGTTCTATTGACTTCAGAATAACTTTTGGATGTTTACAGAGGGCCCTTGAAACATCCAAAAATACATGTGTTAAACTAATCAGGCTTCTTTTAATGTATTAAATGATATTGGAAAACATTGTCAAATAAAGTAATTTGAATTTTATTAACTTTGTTGTAAGTAAAAATAAGTTTTATATATATATATATATATATATATATTTTTTTTAAATATATATTATATATGTATTCTGTATTTATATATGTATTTATATTCCAAAATAATTTAAAATTTCTAGAAGTCAATGATATGGCATTATTCAGGCAGTTATAGGTACTGCTAAACTACCATATGCCATAAATGCTGCCAAATTTCTTTATCAGTTGTAAATTATTGTCAAATCTTTAACTAGGGTTAGTTTGAATCTTATTATCCATAGACAATTACTTTAACATTTTTCTAAAAACTTTTTCCAAATGGCTATTATCTAAGATTTAGGATGTAGATGAAAGTGCCCTCTTTTCATTTGGCACATTAGATCTCGCACCAGCCTCCCCAGTGCTCTTACATTTGGTAACCACCAAGGTGATGCACAGCTCATTGTTGTTGTTTCAGACATTCCAGAAACACAGGCACAGCAATCACGTAACCTTTTCCACCAAAATGCTGCCACCTTGTACAAACAATTGTCTATTACCAGAGAACAGGCAAGTGACATTGTTAAAAAATTGTTCAAATTGGGACCAGCAGTTAGCGTAATGGCTATGTCGTTGGACTCCCACATAGTTGACCCCGGTTCAAGTCCTGGACCCGGCGGCTTAAACTCATGCCAGGCACGTGTGTGTGCATGCCCAAGATCCCAAGAGGAGAATGGAGGAGAAGTGATTGCGGCATGGCCATCCCCCCTGGTGGGTAATTTCTCGCTTTCTATCTCTCTGTCTCTCTCTGTCTTTCTGGCGAACACACATGCCCTATAGTGAAAACCTCTTAAAAAAAAATAAATAAAACTGTCCAACTGTGTTCCTTTCCTGCCTTCTCTTACTATGGGAGTCATCCCCAGGGGCCTGGCCTCCAATCACATTTGGCAGATGAATGTAACTCATTACGCCCCATTTGGGCAACAAAGTTACATACATGTTACTGTCGACACCTATTCTGGTTTCATCTTTGCTTCCTCCCTGACAGGAGAAGCAGCCAAACATGTTATTGCCCACTGTCTTGCAGCACTGGAAGTGATGGGAAAACCAAAACATATAATGACTAATAATGGCCCGCTTATACTAGTAAGTCTTCTCAGCAGTTCTGTGATACTTTGTACATTCTCCACACTACAGACATCCCTTACAATCCACAGGGCCAAGCTATAGTGTAAAGGAACAACCAGCATTTAAAAATGCAGTTAGAAAATAAAAAAGGGAGAGACGAGGTAATCACTAAAACTCCTCACTCAAGGCTTTCTCTTGCCTTATATACTTAGAATTTTTTAAATTCTACATCAGAGGGGCCTCACAGCTTCAGAAATTCACTATCAAGGATAGAAAAGGCTAAACCTTAATATGCAAAATGGAAAGATCCTAGTTCAGGAGAATGGAAAGTTCCTGACCCAGTGCTAGCATGGGGTCGAGGGTATGCTTGCATTTTTCCAGAATCATCACCAAGGCCAGTGTGGGTTCCTGCACAACTAGTGAGACCGCTAAATTAGGGACCACCCCGAGGACATTTCTTGAATCAGATGCAGAAGAAGATGAAAGACCTGACTCTGGACTCAGTACCCAAAATAGCATAGAAAAGGAAAGAGAACTGTGAAATCGACGCACAAGGCTCAGCCCCCTACATGGGGACAGATTGAATGCCTAACTGAAAGAGAAGCACAGCTTACAGAAGAGGGGACATCAGTTACAGCTCCCCTACTATTTCTGGCCATGCTAAGTATTGTAGCCACTCCGGTAAGTGCACTCCCCAGTACAAATCAAAATAAGACATACTGGGCCTATGTTCCAGATCCTCCCATCTTACATCCAGTCATTTGGAGGGATCCAGAAATTAAAATAGTCACAAACAATTCACATCAACTAAGAAGAATTCCTGCTAATGGCCTTAACAATCAGTGGGTAAAATTTAACTCTTCAGCTGTTGCTGATTCACCCCCTATCACTCTTTCCTCCACACAAGACTCTTGTGTGCAGATTGTACAAGGGATAAAAAGAGCCCCTGTACAAGTCTATAACAAGAACACACACGTTGGCTTACATTACTTTCACAACATATCACCTTTAAAAATTAATCCTTTTCTAATATTGCCATATTTATATTTTATGCCCAACATTGTCGTTCCAATTCGGATTTAATTCCAAAAAACCGTTACCCTCCCTGGACTTCATATTAATATAATTCACCAGGCAAAGTTACCTCACACAACACCAAACTTTATGACTGATCTTATTCCAAACAGATAATATAGGAGGACTTTTTCTAGTATTTTTTTGGGGGGAGAGGTTTTTGCTATAGGACACGTGCGCTCACCAGACAGACAGAGAGACAGAGAGACAGAAAGCGAGAAATCACCCCCAAAGGGGAATGGCCACGCTGCAATCCCTTCTCCTCCATTCTCCTTTCAGGATCTTGGGCACGCATGCACATGCTCCCGGTGTGACTTTTAAGCCACCAGGTCCAGGACACGAACCGCAGTCGACTACATGGGAGTCCAGCCACATAGCCATTATGCTAGCTGCTGATCCCATATTTCTAGTATTTTAATAACTCCTGATAGTCACCAACAAAAAAAACTTTGGAACATAATCATGGCCGTTGATCACTCCAAAGTTTTGTCCAGTGGGGACTCACAGTTCTCCACCCAAACTTTTGTACTTATGACATGTCTTCTGTAGTTTTATGCCATGATAACTGAAATTACTAATTATACTTATTAGAATAACAAGATAAAAATAGATTGCACTAACTGTAACCTCATGAATTATGTAACTAGTTATAATTTCAGCCAATATATATTAATATTACATCATCCCTCATGATGATGCTGGACTTCAAGTGTTACACAAAATTCAGTCAATTAGCAAGACCCAAATGGGGAGCTGTCATTTTTGGAGTTCTCATTTCAATCACTTTGCTTCTCTAGCAACATTGAAAGTTGCTTTAAGTCAACAAACTCACGCTGCCACTTTCGTCAATGCTCTTGCTCGTAATACTTCTCATATGATGGGCACACAATTAGATAATAACTAACATATTGCTGTCTGTTCATGAGAGCTTCAAACTACTGTTGACGGCTTAAAAAAAAAACAGGTGTTTAAAATGTAGTTACATGGACCAGCATTTAGTGTAATGGCTAGGTCACTGGACTCCCACGTAGTCGACCACACATTGAGTCCCAGACCTAGTGGCTTAAACTAATGCTGGGCAAGTGTACATACATGCCCAAGATCCCAAGAGGAGAATGGAGGAGAAGAGATTGCAGTGTGGCCATCCCCTGTGGGGGGGTGGGGGGGATGATTTCTGGCTTTCTGTCCCTCTTTCTGGCAAGTGCACATGCCCAATAGCAAAAAACTTTTAAAAAATGCAGTTACGATGTCATTTGAGGTGTTATGCATTATTTCAACATATCTGTGTGACTCCTTTGCCAGATAATGTCACACATTAGAACTGCACTTCTATTTAAAATCATCTCCATGGGGTATGATCTTCTAACAATATTTCTGTAGATAAGAAAAATCTTCATAAACAGATCATAGATCTAGAAAATAGTTTTCTACCTTCGTTTGATTTTTCTGATTAACCTCTAATATTTTGGATTGACTTAAAGGCACTAATCCTTTTATCATGCTTCATCACCCCTTATGGTATTTCTTGGGAATAATTGTGTCAGTAATCTTGCTTATATTTATTATTCTACTTTTCTGCAGAATCTCTTGATGAGAGCTCCATGCAACAGCCATCCTGTTGGTGTCTGCCCCAGGGCTTGGTTCTATCTAAGGAAGAAGCGGGAAGAATGAGAGAGACAGAGTAACAGCAGACACAGGCAGCCTGACGTAGGTAGCCCAAGCAAGTTGTGCTGCCCAAACTGGCCGTCTTTATTTATAATACAAGGCAGCATTACATATGTGTATTTTATGACATTCCGTAGATTTGTTTCCAGGTTACAGACAATAAGAAGCAGGTAACAAATCTATAAGAGCTTAGAAATACTAGAGCTTCGATGTACCTGGGTGTATCCCCTGATGATAATCACATCATGGAGAAATCCCATTAAATTTCTTTTCTAAAGGAGAGAAGCCTAACTGCAGGTGTGTGGAGGAAACATAAGGCTAAAGATTCTCTCCATAAGGCGAGCACCACCACGCCCAGAGAAGGCTAAAGAATCTCACAGAGGAAGAGCAGGGATTGGACTTTGCTAATTGGGGTCAAGACATTTCCTGAATTCCATCAGATGTGTCTGTTGGAAAGCCTCTAACAATTTCCACTCTCTGCTCTGCCTGCAGCGAGGGTCAAGGAAAGGAAAAGTTGCAAGTTTGTGCCATAGCCCAGAGAAACAGGTGGTGTTTGCTCAGAGTATGTCCCCACACCTCAGGGTCTCTCTCGAAATGTGTCCTTACAAGATCCATCTCCACAGACTCAAATTAGAAAAAGAAAAAGTGGGATTTGTAGAAAGCAACCAGTCTGAAAACATGTGACCTTTAGAAACATGCAGAAACATGCTCCTGTAAGCTACTCTAGCAGGGCTATTGAGAAGCATCTACATATGAAAGAAGTATCTGCCTGCTGTAAATGGTTATCTTCCTGTTGTTAATAACCAATACCCCAAACTGGCAGAATAGGGCTAAAAGAAGTCACATGTGTTTGTCAGATTGTCCCCCAAACAGATCAGAGAAATTAAATGGCGCTAATCATTTTCACATCTTCAGATGATTTACATCCAAAAACAACTGACTTTGCAGCCTATTTCAACTTCCCCCATTTTCTGCCCTTTAAAATAATAAACCTGAGGTGGTTCTGGTCACAATTTCTTCATCAGAGAAGCTGTGCCCACCTGATCCTTGCTTTTCCATACTTGTGTGTCTTTGTGTGTTTGTTATTGCATCTATTTCTTTTTTTTTTTTTGCTTTATTTATTTCTTTATTTATTTACATTCATTCACTGTACATCATTATAGCAAACAAAATGAGATTTTTCCATTCACAGTGCACTGTATATTGGCTCAATCAAGCACATCAAGATGTGTGTTATTGTCAACACATAATTTTTCATTTCTTGTTTTCTGTATATTTTGCCTTTTTTCCCATTCTTGATTCCCTATCTCACCCTCTGCCATCTCCCACCCACCTCCCACATTGTGTCTGGTATCTATTGTTGCTTTCTCTGCCTCCCCTATTTTATTGTTTCACTAAATATCTTAATACATCTAAATATTTTCAATAGCAAGCACAGCTGAAATATACATATCCATGAACACAAGTCTGACTTTAGGCATAAACCTCAGTGAGTAGAATGAACATACTATAAAGTAGCATCTACCTAGGGCTATATAGCTTACTCCAGTCATCAGATAGGTATTTTTAATGCCCTTTTTTTCTGAAAAAACTTTTTTCTATTAATTTACATTCATTCCCTGAGCATCATCACAACATACAAAATGTGGTTTCCCATCTAGAATAAACTGGATAGTGGCTTAATCAACTGGATAATGGCTTAATCATGCATGTTATCATCTATAATAATCCATTTCTACTTTCATGTGTATATTTTTTTACCCCATATCTGACCCTCTGCCCTATTCCACTCTCTTATTACACTATCTCTGCTGTCTACAGTTATCTTCAATTCCTTTTCTCCCGACATTTCATTGATCACACAATATCATAAGTAACCTAACTATTTACAATAGCAAGTTCAGCTGATGGTTTCACGAAAAGCAGTTTTGAACTGGTAAGGATATTTCCTTGAAACTTAAGGTTTCAAGGTTAGTATTCTGTTCAAATATTAGGTACATGAATCCATTGACAGCTCAAGACAGGACAAAAATCCTTAAAACCGGACAACAAAGCTTAGAAGAAAAGCAGCAATATTTTAGTTAAGTCATAGAATGCTGTTTCATCAGTTCAGTCTCATGTACTTAATTTTCTTCTGTTTCTGTTGAGGTTCGATTTTCCAGATTGAGCTCTGGGATATAATACTCAACTCCAGACTTTGTCCCTACAATTAAGTTGCCCATTTTCTTAGTTTCTGAACTCTTGTTTCTGTGTGTCTGCATTTAATTTTACTGACATAGCACTCCCTTAAGAACTTCTTGGAGATCTGGTCTGGTGCTGGTAAATTCTTTCAGGTGTTGTTTATCTAGGAATGTTCATGTCTTTTCTTCGCAAATGAACGATAACCTTGCTGGGTACAGAATTCTCGGTTGAAATTGCTTTTCCCTTAATGCTTTGAATATATTCTCCCATTCTCTCCTCGCTCGCATTGTTTCCGATGAGAGATCTGCCGTTAGTCTGATGGGATATCCTTTGTAGGTAACTTGCCGTTTTTCTCTTGCCAGTCTTAGTATCTTGTCTTTGTCTGTGGTTTTGGTCAATCTGGCTATAATGTGTCTTGGAGAAGATCTTCTTGGGTTGATTCTATTTGGGGTCCTCTATACTTCTTGGGAATGGATCTTTGAGTGCCTCTCCAGGTTTGGAAAGTTTTCTTGCAGGATTTTATGGAATAGATTATCAATGCCCTTATGAGTTTGTTCGCCTTCTGGGATGCCTATTATCCGGATGTTCGGACATTTAATTGTATCTACTATTTCATGTATATTATTCTCAAATTTTTGGGCCATTTTCTCAGCCTTCATGGTGGATTTTTCTAGGCCAGCAATTTTCTCTTCTACATCTGAGATTCTATTTTCTGTATGATCTAGTCTGCTTTTAATACTTTCAAGGGAAATTTTGACTTCTTGTATTATAGCCTTCATCTCTAACAGTTCCATCTGATTCTTTTGTAATGTGTGAAATTCCTCTTTTAGATCTTGCATGAATTTCTTCACCTCCTGGAACTCTTCAACTCCTTTCTCCTTCCTCTTCAGTAGTTCCTTGTCTCTCTTCTCTTCCATCTCTGTAAGCTTTGCCATTATGAATGTTCTGAATTCTTTATCAGACATTTCCATGACTTCCATTGAACTGTGTGTGGATGAAGAGGAGTTATCCTTTTCTCTTGGAGGAGAGGTATTTTCCTGCTTCTCTATATTTCTTGTGGTCCTGCAATGATTTCTAGTCATCTTGTAGATGGTCGATTTCGTCCCAAACTTGGAAGTTCAATCTGAGGGTCGAGGACACACGAGTTGTCTATACTGGAGGCTGAATTATTAGTGGGATCTCTTCATTCCTCCATTTCCCCACACATGGCTAGATCGCAGGAGCCATGGAGCTGGTTCTTGAAGAAGGGCTGTTCTGTTCCCTCTGCCTCTCCACGCGAGTTGTCTATACTGGAGACTGAATTATTAGTGGGATCTCTTCATTCCTCCGTTTCCCCACACATGGCTAGATCGCAGGAGCCATGGAGCTGGTTCTTGAAGAAGGGCTGTTCTCTATTGCATCTATTTCTAATCCACAGCCTTCCCCACTCAGAAAAACATGTTCATGCCAAGCAGGTCCCAGCAGAACTGTGGTTGACTTCACGGGAGTCCAACAACATAACAATTCTGCCATCTGCTTGTCCCTGATAATCATATATGTCTATATGATACCTGTATTTCCAAGTTTTCAAAAAACTTACTGAAATTTTGATAGGGTTTTCGATGAAAATGTATATGTTGCTTGGATGGTTTTGTCATCTTAATAATACTGTATTAAAACTTGTAGACACAAAATTTAACAGTGTTTAACTGAACAAGAGTGATTTGTACAGGCAGTCCCCAAATGGCTTCTGAGGAACTCCTTGTGGCCTCATGGGTGACTAACACTTAAATGCTGGAGAGGAAAATTAACATACAAAAAGCAGAAGTGAGAGAATGACCTAGAGAGATAATTGGATTGCATAAAGCTTGATGTTAGCCTGCATGAACACAGTTTAAAGGGGTGGGCTTTCTGTGAATGATGGAAGTGTGGCTACTGTCATTGGCTGTAACTGAGCAACTTGCCAAAGAAAGAGACTTTTTTAGGTTGTGGTTTGCCTATCAGAGTACAAGTGTGAGAGTACAGTGACCATTTGAAGCTAAAATAGATTAATTTAACAGTCTTTCAATACATGAAGAGAGGTGCCTTATCAGAGGTCTTATCTTCACAAGAAGCTTAGCTGTCACCCACACAGACACTCAAGATCCTGATACGCTAGTGTCTGGAAACAGGGACCTCAGTGTGATGAAACTCTACCCAGAGTGCTTCTCCCTTCTTCTCTCACCTTCTCTCTCTAACATGCACACACAAGCACTCACTATCAGAAAATGAAGTGATTTTTTTTAAATAGCATTTTTTAGGCATTCAGTCTTCAAATCTCCTACATTTTTAGTCAAGTTTTATTCACATGTAAGTGTTGACAGAAAAACCAAACTCCAAAAAATATTTTGAGAAGCTTATTTATTTATTTATATATTTGAGAGGTTTTTTTCTGCTATAGGGTGCATGTGCTCTTGGCGTGATTTTAAGCCACTAGGTCCCAGGTCTCGAACTACTTGGGAGTAAGCGACATAGCCATTACGACAACTGCTGGTCCCCCTGATAAGTTTATTTCACACCAGTTTGAGTGCCCAAATTTTGGAATTACAAACTGAAGCAGCCCTGAGAAGTTTCTCTGATGAGGATGTTTACAGTTTTGTTGTTGCTTTGGTGAAGTGGGTACAATTGCCAGAGAGGCAGAGAGAAGAAAAAATGAGAATTCACTCCTTAAGGGGAATAGCCAAATTTAGAGTCCCTCTTCTGCCATTTTCTTCTTGGGATTTTGGGAAAGCATACACAAGTTCCTCGTGTGTTTTTCTTTTCTTTTTCTTTTTCTATTTCTTTTTTTTTTTTTTTTTTTTTTTTTGAGTTCATTTGCTATAGGCTGCGTGCACTCGCCAGAAAGACCAAGAGAGACAAAGAGACAGAAATCAAGAAATCACTTTCCATAGGGATGGCCACGCTGCAATCCCTTCTCCTCCATTCTCCCCTTGGGATCTTCAGAACACATGCATATGTACCTGGCATGATTTTAAGTCACCAGGCCCGGGATTTTGAACCATGGCTGACTACATGGGAATCCAGCAAAACAGCCATTATGCCAACTGCTGGTCGCCCTCATATTTTTTTCAAGCCACTGTGTCTGGAACTTAAACCCCATGGTCAGCCATGTGGTATCCAGTGCCTTCAACATCATGCCACCTTCTGGCCCCTGCAGTTGTTTTCTAATTCATTTCAATAAAGCAGAAGCCATAAATCAATGCCAGGAGCTTATACATTTGCTTGGCTTGAAAATGTGGGACATCTTCAATGAGGGCTTACAGGTGAGAGGTAGATTTAGAGATTCTTTAGTTTGTCACTGGCCTAATAAGACTTTGTGAAGACTTGGGGTCAGCATAAAGGTATGTTTAAGCTTAACCTTAACAAAGATAAGGGAGTTTACTAATCAGCATGTGATGCTACGTCACTATCCTTTGAGAAGCAAGCCACAATCACTGTAGCAAGGTGAACTATTTATTTGAGGCATGAGTCTCCCCAGGCCCTTTAGGAAGGAATGTTTAGAAAAAGAAAAAGTGCCAGAAGTAGGACCTCATATTTTATCTTTTCCATGCTACTCTAGGTGGAATGTGTTTTTAGTTTCCTTTTGGATTATTTACACAAATGGGTTTTTGTTTTGCTTCATTTTGTATTTGTCCTGCAGTCTTGCTCCCATCAACTATTCTGAATTAATTTGTCAATGCCAGGAGGCAGTTTACAAGTGGGAGGACATTTTTTTTTAATTCACTTCATTTTCTGATAGTAAGTGCGTGTGTGTGCATGTGAGAGAGAGAAGATGAGAGGGAGAGAAAGCACTTTGGATAGAGTCATCACACTGAGGTCCCTGTCCCCAGACATCAGCATATCAGGATCTTACGTGCCTGTGTGGGTGACGGCTAAACTTATTGTGAACCAGGTTTAGTTATGTATACCTGTAGTTGTTATCATACAAGGGAGCTGATTTACACTGTAAAATATTGGGTTCTTTGGGTCCAGAACTCTATGGTTAGAGACCCACTCTAGATGCAGAATGAAAAACTACAAACGTGTAAAGTAAGGAAAGACTAGGCTTTAATACAAATGTGAAATTTTGTTCGTTTGATTTTTGACATAAGGTCCTTGTGCTCACTGAAGAGAGAAAGAGACAGAAAAAGAGAGAAAATGAGATCACTCCTCCAGCCCATGAGGATGGCCACAACACAATCCTCTATTCTTCTCTCGAGAGTTTGGACATGCATGCACATGTGCCAGGCATGATTTTTTAGCTGTGAGGTCTGGGAACTGAAACATGGTCAGCCATGTACAGTCCAGCCACTTAACACTCAGACCTCTTTGGTCCCAGGTAAGTAAATATTTCTAACAGAAAAGGAATATACTCTATGCCAGTAATGCACCTGGGTGGGCAGCTGTTAGAGGATAACTGTGCAGGGATTGGGGCTGTGTTACTTTTACTGGGGAGTCCTGTCATGAATATTAGGAGGGGAGATCTGTCATTGTAGCCAGTCCCACTGTTTGCATTTGCCATCTTTTATCTGTACTTACATACTTCTCCTCAGATAAGGAATTTGATAAACTGATTGTTCAGTTTGGACTTTGAATTAAGAGTATACACGTGGGGATGATTTAGTCCCGTTACTTTATTGTCTTAAAAAGGGAATTATGATGTTACCAATCATCTTGGTGATGTGGAACAGCTGGAGGGAAGGTAACACTCTTCCCCAAGTTCCTTGAAGAAAGTTCAGGTAATAAAGAAATAAAAAATGAGAGCAGCTTCCCCTCCCAGTACCAGGAGCTGAGGGGGAGGAAGGACTGTCCAGAGAGAGTCAGGCTGTAGCCCCTGGCAAGTTATGACCGGTGAGGCAGATGTCCTTCTGCCCTCACCACAGGCATGTCCCTTCACATCTTGCTGTCTACTTAGGACATCACCCTCAAGAACTCAAATTCTTTCAGGAGGCGGGCAAAGGTCTCATATTTTCAAGTTAATGCCTACTGACAACTGGGTAGAAGAAAGGGGAGTTAGAGTGACATTCCTTGCTCTCTATCTGGTCAGCGCCAAGATTATGTGGAGATCCTAGGGTAGCCATCATAGGAATCACAGAAAGCTGTAGTGGCTGTATCTGGTGGAGAAAGGGTGGCATTGTTATCTGTTGATATTCTAGTGATACAAACATAGATTGTGTCTGGTTGGCAATGAGTTTAGTGACAGCCTAGAACAAAGGAGAGTCACAACTAATAACTAGGGTATTATTATTATTACAAGTGGACCTGTTAGTTGTAGTACAAGATTAAAAAGCAACTTTTAATGCCTCAATAGGAAGATCCCAATTTTTCATATTTTTGGTCTTTGGCAAGGATCTTAACATCTTGAAAATCTCTTGATTGATTAACATGGCATCAGCAATATTCTTTTAGTTGTCAGAAACCTGTGTTGAGGTGCTCATTCGAGCTTTTTTAATGGAAAGCAATCTGGAAACTGTGGGTGACAAAACTTAAAATAGTTATAGTTTATTGAAATTATGATATGAAAGACAAACTGGACTCCAGACAGATGATCTAAATAAAAAATAAAAGATTTAAATGGCATCATTCATAAAATGGATTTGACAGACATCTATAGAGTATTTCACCCAACCACCACAAAATATACATTCTTCTCATCCCCACATGAACATTTTTGAAGACTGACCACATTAGAGCACAAAAAAAGCCTTTACAAATTCAAAGGTATAGAAAATGTACCTAGCATCTTTGCTGACCATGATGGGAATTGAACTTGAAATGAACTACAGAAAGTACCCTAGAAAATTCACAAATAATGAAAACTAATCAATTTACTCCTAAATGAATTTATGACTGTAAAAAAATAAGACTGAAAACAAACAGTTCATAGAAATCAATGATAATGAACAAACAAGTGTTTATAACCAATGGGACACAGCAAAAGCAGTTAGAAGAGAGAAGTTCATAGGAATTACTGCCCACAAGAAAAAAGCAGAAAGTTGACAAAAAGACAACTCAATGATACAACTCAGGGGACCGGAAAAAGAACAACAACAGAAGAAGTCAAAAAATTAGGAGAAAAGAAATAATAAAGATTCAAATAGAAATAAATGAAATAGAGAATAAAAAACTGTATAGGAAATAGCTATACCTAAAGCTGGTTCTTTGAGAAGATAAACAAAATTGACACACCAGTAGCCAATTTAAACAAGAACAGAGAAAGGAACCAGATAAAACAAATGAGCAAGAAAACGTGCGTAATTACAATGGATATACAGAAATACAAAATATCATCATAGAGTACTATGAGAGACTGCATGCCAAAAAAAAGAAAATTAGCAAAGTGACTAAAAATCAACAAAGAGAGTCTGCAAAGTGAGCAGCTGGGAAAAAATATGGAGCGACTGTGATTGCGGCTTATTTGCTCCCACACACCTCTGAATTCATGGCTTAGCCCAGATGCACCTAGTTCCATGAAACTGAGGCCTTTGTTATATCCAGTTCCAATGACAAAAGTGCAGGTTGTTTGATGAGGATAAGGGAAATGGAATTGCAGAAATATTGCAGGTCATCTCCTTCCGCATGCTTCTAACACTCAGAATTAACTTCAAGAAGGTAGGAAGTAACGTGTAATCCATCAAATGGCCAGAACCACTGCAAAGATACAAGAAATATGTGAAATCAAGAAAATATCTTTCCCCTACCGGGAAAGAACAACCCTTCATTATCCACAGACCATATAATAGAACTCATGGAAATGTCAGATAAAAAATTTCAGATAATGACAAAGTGACGAAACTGACAGAGATGCAAAAGAAGAAAGACAACAAACTCCAGATAATACAAAAGGAAACAGACAGCAAGTTCAAGGAGGTGAGGAAGTTCTTCCATGATCTAAAAAAAGACATATACACTATTAAAAAAAAAAGAACCAAATGGAACTGTTAGAGATGAAGGCTGTAATACAGGAAATCATATACCTCCCTTGAAAGTATTAAAAGCAGATTAGATCATGCAAAAGCTTGAATCTCAGATATAGAAGATAGGACCTCTGATCTAGAAAAATTCACCAAAAAGACAGAAAATATCCCCCCAATGAGAATAATACACGAGTAATTCTATATACAATTAGACACCAAAACATCTGGATAATCACTATCCCAGAAGGTGAAGAAGCTAAATAGGGCATTGATAATCTATTCTATGAAATCCTGGAAGAAAACTTTCCAAACCTAGAGAGGAATTCAAATATCCAGACCCAAGAAATACAAAGGACCCCTAATAAAATTAATTGAAGAAGATCTTCTCCAAGACACATCATAGCCAGATTTACCAAAACCAAAGACAGACACAAGATACTAAAATTGGCAAGAGAAAAACATCAAATTACTTTCAAAGGATATCCCATCAGGCTAACATTAGACCTCTCATGAGAAATAATGCAAGCAAGAAAACAAGGGGAAAACATATTCAAAGTGTTAAGTGAAAAACAATTTCAACCAAAAATAGTATATCCTGCAAGATTGCCCTTTATATAGGAAGAAAATATAAAAACATTCTCAGATAAACAAAACTTGAAAGAATTTACCAACAACAGACCAGCTCTTCAAGAAGTTCTGAAGGGAGTACTATACCAGGAAAACTAAAGACAGACAGGCAAATAAAAGAACAGAAAATGACCAAGATAAGGGGGAACTTAATGGTAGGTACAAGTTCTGAAATATCAATAATAATGTTAATGGAAAGGTCAGACCACAGTAACACTGGAAATTCAACAAAAGAGAGATTACATGAGACTGAACTGGTGAAATAGAATTCTGTGACTTTTGTCTAAAACATAACTGATTTTCTTCTATGCTTTGTCTTCCAGAAGAGTTTTTGTTTACTTTTGAGTTGCTGATCAGTTCAGCAATTAAAAAAAAAAAAACTTTTTAAAATTGAAACATAAACTTTTCTTTCTTCCTCACCCCTTTGCAATTGGAAAATATTTGTGAACATCCTTATTTTGTGGCAGAATGTTTATTTGCATAAGTTCAATAATGTAATAGTATCTGTTGCCTTGCATCAGAAACTGAATTCTTCTGGGGCTTTGTGCAAATAACAAACCAAATTAAGATTAACTTAATTTTTCCCTTCAAATAAGTTATATTATACTTCTCTTTAGTAAAGGGGAATGGAGAGAGAGAAAAAAAAGATTTCAGAAGAAAATTACAGTGCACATGTCACTAGATTCTGACTTTGTTCACACTTTTAGTTTAAGATCTTTTGTGAATCAATAAACTGTGAAAATAAATTTAGTATTGCAGGGAGGGAGGGGTAAGGAGAAGGAAGAAAATGGTAAAAGTATGCTTAATTGACAAAAAAATTTCAAGCTATTTGTTGATGATAATGTATATAGTAACATCTTTTTCTTGACTGATAAGCATGGATTTGCATTGGAAAAAGAAATGTATACCGTAAAGACATGTGATTCAATGTAAATGATTTTTTTTAAAGTGGGAAAACATCCCATGCTGCTGTATTGAAAGAATTAAAATAATCAAGATGACAATCCTACCCACTTTAATCTACAAATTCAATGCAATCCCAATCAATCTACAAGAGATATTCCTCACAGAAATAGACAAAAGATAATAATAAGATTTGTCTGGAAGCATAAAAGGCCCCATATCACCAATCAATACTTTGCAACGGGAATATAGAAGGAGATATCTCATTTCCTGGCTTTAAAACATGTTACAAAGTGTGATAATAAAAACAGCATGGTATTCTCACAAAAACATATAGGTAGACCAATGGAACAGAATTGAGAATCCCCATATGAAACCCAAAATATATAGCCAACTGATCCTTGACAAGTACACAAGACAATACAGTGGGAAAAAGAAAATCTCTTCAGCAAATGGTGCTGGGAGAACTGGATATCCACTTGCTGAGAAATGAAACTATCTTCTTATCTCTCACCACTAACAAAAATTAACTCAAGTCTTTGAAGTTGGCAAAGATTTCTTCTTTTCTTTCTTTTTCTTTTCTTTTTTTTTTTTTTTTTTTTTTTTTTTTTTTTTTTTTTTTTTTTTTTTTTTTTTAGCAAAGACTTCTGAAAGAAGACCTCCAAAGCACAGACAGTAGTCCCCCAAGATAGGCAAATGGAACTCTATTAGGCTGAGAAGTTTCTGCACAGCCAAAGAAACATTACATAGACTGAGAAAACAACTCTCAGAGTGGGAGAATATTTTTTCAAATTATACCTCAGATAAGAGACTGCTGATAACCAGAATATACAGGGAAATCAAATAGCTCACCCACAAAAAATAATTAATCCATTTAAAAGATGGGGAAATGAACTGGACAATTCTCCAAAGAAGACATATGAACAGCCCAAAAAGATAGGAAAACATCCTCAACATCTTTAATCATAAGGGAAATGCAAATAAAAACCACAATAAGATACCACTAACCCCAGTCAGAAGGGCTAAAATTAAGAAAATATATAATAAGTGCTAACAAGGCTGTGGTGAAAAAGGAACTCTCCTACACTATTGGTGGGGATGTATATTAGTACAACCACTTTGGAGAATGATACAGTTTCTTTAGAAACCTAAAAATAGAACTACCTTACAACCCAGGAACTCCACTTTTTGGTATTTACCCAAACCATAGAAAAGCTCTCAGTTGGAAAAACACTTGCACAGTCATGTTTATTGCAGCATTATTTATAATTGCTAGGACATGGAATCAACCCGAATGTCCAAAAATAGATGATCACATTGAAAAAGAATGTGGCATATGTACTCTACGGAATACTACTCAATAATAAAAAGCAATGAAACCTTGACATTTGATAAAAAGTGGACCAATATGGAAGACTTAATGCTAAGTGAAGCAAGTCAGACTAAGAAAGACAGTCTGTGTATCTCCCACTCAATATATACCAATTGTCTGAGCTCTACGGCAGAAACTGAAAGTTTGGGAAGTATAGTAGCAGAGAGGGCAAAGGTAGATACTACAGAGAGTAAGAATAGGGGTATATGGGGAGGGTTGATAATGGAGGGAAGGTGGTTAATGGAAGGAGGGAGGGAAGGAGGGGAACAGGGGAGGAAAAGGGGAAAAAGTAAGTTTAACTGACAAAACATGAAAAGCTATTTCCTGATGACTGACATGCCTGGTAATAGTGCTGGAAAAATAAATGTTATACACTGTAAAGATATCTGTGATTAAATGTAATATAATATAAATAAATAACTTTTATTAATAACAACCTGGATTATTTTAAAGAATCATTGTATTTAACATTTATTCATTTATTTATTTACTTATTCTGTTTTGACCAGAGAGGTACAAAGTGAGAGAGTCAGAGAGAGAGAGAGAAAGCATGCTGCCAGTTCTAGGAGTCAAACCATGGTCAGCCATGTGGGAGTCTAATGCCCTTAATCAAAATGCCACTTGCCAGCTCTCTGGAATTTTTTTTTTTTTTTTGAGATTTTTTGCTAAAGGGCTTGAGCACTTGCTGGAGAGAAAGACAGTCAAAGAGACAGAAAGCAAAAAGTCACCCTCTGGGGGGATGACTAAGCTGCAATCCTCTCTCCATTGTCCTCTCAATATTTTGAAAACACACGCACATGTGCCTGGTGTGAACTTCAAGCCACTGGGCTTCAGATTTGAACTGCAGTTGACCATGTGGGAGTCCAACAATGTTACCACCTTTCTATCTACTGGTCCCCTAACTGGGTTATATATTCCCCTTAAAAATAACAACCAGACTTGTGATGAATGGCATTGCATCATTAGAACATTCAACAAACACCTTACCTATATTAACCCTTATAACTCTTTTTTAGACTCTTTTAATATAAAACAAATATTCAACAACCTGTTTTTGACTTACACTTTTTGCTTTTATTTGTGTTTTGCTATAATCTAGCCATCTTACCTTAAGTAAAATACTATACCACATGAAATTCCTTTTTTACCAAATCTTTTCTTTTTGGTGCAGTTTTTGCTATAGGGCACATGCATTTGCCAGAAACACAGAGAGAGACAGAGAGACAGAAAGTGAGAAATCACTCCCCAGTGGGGATAGCTATGCCGCAATCTCTTCCCCTCCATTCTCCTCCTAGGATCTTGGGCACATACAAACACGTGCCCAGCATGAGTTTAAGCCACCAAGTCTGGCACTCAAATCACAGTTGGCTACATGGGAGTTCAGCAACGTAGTCATTACAGTAGTTATTACACCATCTGCTGGTCCCTACTAAGTCTTTTAACATTTTTTTAGGGGCCAACAGTTAGCATAATGGCTATGTCACTGGACTCCCACGTAATCGACCGCGGTTCAAGTCCCAGACCAGGCGGCTTAAACTCACGCCAGGCATGTGTGCGTGTGTGTCCAAGATCCCAAGAGGAGAATGGAGGAGAAGGGATTCCAGGGAACCAGCAGTTAGCATAATGGCTATGTTGCTGGACTCCCACATAGTCGACCGCGGTTCACGTCCTGGACCCGGTGGCTTAAAACTCACACTGGGTGCGTGTGCGTGCGTGCCCAAGATCCTGAGAGGAGAATGGAGGAGAAGGGATTGCGGCATGACCATCCCCCCTGGGGGGTGATTTCTCGCTTTCTGTCTCTATGTCTCTCTCTCTCTCTGTCTGGCGAGCGCACGTGCCCTATAGCGAAAACCTCTCAAAAAAAAAAAAAAAAAAAAAGAAGGGATTCCAGTGTGGCTATCCCCCCAGGGGGTGATTTCTCACTTTCTATCTCTCTGTCTCTCTCTGTCTTTCTTGTGAGCACGCGTGCCCTATAGCAAAAACTTCTCCAGAAAAACACATTTTTTAGAAAGATTCTTGCTATATGGCCTGTGTGCTCACCAGAAAGACAGAGAGAGACAGTTCAGAGTGAGAAATTACCTCCCACACATGGGGGATGGCCACATCACAATCCCCTCACCTCCATCCTCCTCTTGGGATCCCAGGCACACTCACACAGCTGCCCAGAGTGAATTTCAACCCTTCAGATCCAGGACTAAAATTGTGGTCGTCTATGTGGGAGTCTAGAACCTTAACCAATATGTCACCTGCTGCTCCCCCCAACCTTTTTTAAAACCTTTCTTACCTAAAATATGTCTTTGTATAGGTATAACATTTTTGTATGTCTCTCTTTTTTTGGTCATTGTTATTTTTTGTTTGTTAATCATTTTTTACAGGTGTACTTCGAAAATAATCTTAAACTCTGTTTTAGACAAAAATTATCTTTTAAGAACACATTTTCTCTCTCACTTTAAGGGTTACCTGAGACTTTCCCAGTGAGGTTTGTAGATGTCTAAGGGGTGCCGTTGTGTGTTTGTGTGTGTGTGTGTGTGTGTGTGTGTGTGTGTGTTTATTGTTGCTTATCAGATACATGTTCTTAAGCCATTGGAATATATTGAAAGTGAAGGTTATCAAGAGATAAAAATTTGGTTAACATGTGCAATCTTACAAACAAGGTTACAAGCTTGATAGCCCCACCAGAGGTGCTGGATTCCCCAGGAGAAAAATAAACATGAGTGCTTAGTAAAGCCTTATCAAAGGCCTTGGGCCACATTTCTCCCTAGTTATACAGGCCTTCATGGATTCAGGTGCCTCAGACTCCAGAGGGTCTCAGGACATTCCCATTTCCAGTGACCAGTCCCTCCACTTCGGGATAAGGCCCCAGCAGGGAGAGGAGACAGTCCTGGGCAATGGCCTTTTTAGTTCCTAGATTTCCAGCATCGGAAATATCCAGTCTCTCTGAGGCAGAGGCTCTGATCAAGGTCTCCTGGGTCCTGTCCTCAGGTGGGACTTAGGCTCCCAGTCTTTAGGATTACCCTGAGTGCCTTGGGAAGCTGTGACCATTGCCATTATCTGTGCCTTTTTGTGTGTCTTTCTCAGTTAAATCAAACGCTAAGATCAATTGTCAGAATTCATCATTGTCCCTCTCTGAGTCATCTGAGAGTTTTCCTGCATATGTTATGTATTGGATATGATGGATCTGATCTGTACTGAGAAGGGATTTGAACTTGAATAGGTCTTGTTGTCTTCTTTATTCCTGTAGGAGCAGAGCTGAGGTTGTGGGCTCTTGACCTAGAAAAAGGTAGTCAAGGTCTGGGATTGTAAAGGCAGGTTTTATCAGAGGGGTTGTGGTAACATCCCCATTTTCTGCTCCAAACACAAGGTGGAGAGCCTCTGCTGGGATCTCCCAGCACTGTTCAGGGGGCCTCTTCAGAGGGTAGCTGTGTGCAGCCAGGTAGCAGAGTCCTTCCATAGGTTCATAAAGAATCTATCTTCCTAGTGGTAGAAGAGCTCTAGCTCGATAATAGCAGCATAGTTTAAACTTTTATTTATTTCCTTATTTATTTATTCATTTTTGTCAAACTTCCTGGTGATCTAACTTATATTGGGGTCATGTCATAAGGTCTGGGTATCAAATCTGTCCCAGTTTCTGAGAATGTACTGAAGAGAGAGTCCCAAGGGGTACAAGTTTGATTGCCCACCTGCAAGATAAATTAGGGAGAGTGCCAGAGGCAGGACAGGAGGACAACAGGTGGGACACCCAGCCTTGACCTGTCTTACCCTGTGCATTGACTCTTGTCCTGTCCAGGACTTGGACAGGAACTCCCTAGTCCTGGTTCCCATACTCAGGACCAGCTAAGTTAGTCCTGGGGCTTCTATTATAGCTCATTTGGACATTGTTCCAGGTGGAGTTGACTGGACAGTTTATATTGGCCTTTTGCTGCAAGTTCAAATCCCTTCTCAGGTGGTGACAGATTAGATACCCAGACCTTATGACATGACCCCAATATAAGTTACATCATCAGGAGGTTTGATAAGATGACTAAATAAATAAGGAAATAAAAGGTGAGCAAGTCTGTCAAGGGGAAACCAGGGTAGCCTAGCCTGGAGGGTAGGGGGTTACCAGGGGTTCTCTAAAGAGAATTTCCAGTGGGTGGGCCTTTGGTGAGGCTTTACTTAGCACTCATGTTTATTTTTCTCCTGAGGAATCTGGCACCTCTGGTGGGGCTATCAAGCTTGTAACCTTGTTTGTAAGATTGCACATGTTAACCAAATTTTTATCTCTTGATAACCTTCACTTTCAATGTATTCCAATGGCTTAAGAACATGTATCTGATAAACAACAATAAACACACACACACACACACACACACACACACACACACACTGTTTAACAAATCTTCTGATGGAGAAGGGAACAATCTTAATAATAAAGCCCCTTTTTTATATTCCTATAAAATTTGAAAGACTGACAGTAGAAATATTTAATCTTTACATTATTAAAATGTTGTTAATTTATTTAAAAATGACATGACAGGGACCAGCAGTTAGTGTAATGGCTGTATCGCTGGACTTCCATGTAGTCAACTGCGGTTTGCGTCCTGGACCTGGTGGCTTAATACTCACGCCGGGCACGTGTGCATGCGTGCCCAAGATCCCAAGAGGAGAACAGAGGAGAAGGGATTGCAGCGTGGCACTCCCCTATGGTGGGGTGGGGGTGAATTCTCACTTTCTGTCTCTCTGTCTCTCTCTGTCTGTCTGGCGAGCACATGCACCTTATAGCAAAAGAAAAAAAAATTCTCCAAAAAAAAAAAAAATGACATAGACATTTTATGAATGAATGCTTATCATTTTATTAAGTACAACTTTAAGATCTTAAATTATCTGAAACTTTTACTTATAAATACTCCATTTGAAATGACTTAAAAAGTGTTAAACCATTTTTTTATTTAAATTTATTTATTTACATTCATTCACTGTACATCATTACAACATACAAAATGAGTTTTTCCATCTAGAGTACACTGCATATTAGCTCAATCAAGCACATCAACATACATGTTATCATCAAAAATAATTTTCTATTTCTTGTTTCCTATATGTTTTGCTTTTCTTTCCTCATCCTTGATTCCTCATCTCTTACCCTGTGCTATCTACTACTCTCCTTCCACAGTCTCTGTTATCTATGTTTGCTTTCTATACTGTTTTCCCCCCACATTTTATTGAGTCACTAAAGATCTTAATATCTAAATATTTTCATAGAAATCACAGCTGATCTATACATTTCTATGAACACAAGTCCAACTTTAGGCATAAGCCTCAATGAGTAGAATGAACATCCAATCAGGGACCCCCTCACCCTGGTCCCCAGACCCTACACCACCCAGGACATGAACCTGACAGCCACCTCCAAGGTTGCCTGATTTTGGCCTCTGGCTTCAACTTCAAGGCTGTGAAGTCACCCCCAGTCAGGGCTTTCCCCCCATCCCCAGACCCTGCACCACCCAGGCAGGGATAGCTGCTTTCCCCCCTCTTGCTGTCCTCCTCTGTGCATTCTAACTTTTTTCTCTTCTTTTTTAAAACAAACAAACAAACAAAAACAGCACTCTGCCCCCATTTGGGCCTTTCTCTTTTTAATCTCAGTCTTTTTCTCACCTAGGACAGAAACCTGCTAGCCATCCCCAAGGTTGTCTGATTTTGGCCTGGTGTCATGCAGTTTTCCATTTTCATACCAATTCAATTTTTGTGACCTATTTTTTTTTCCTTTTTCCACCTTTTCTCCTAGCACTTTTATCCTTTTTTCTTTGCATTCTCTCTATTTCTATTTTATGCTTTCTTTTTTGTTACTGTATGTTTCTTTTTCTTCTTTTTTTTTTTGAGAGGTTTTTTTGCTATAGGGCACGTGCGCTCACCAGACAGAGAGAGAGAGACATAGAGACAGAAAGCGAGAAATCACTCCCCAGGGGGGATGGTCACGCCGCAATCCCTTCTCCTCCATTCTCCTCTTGGGATCTTGGGCACGCACGCACACGCGCCCGGCGTGAGTTTTAAGCCACCGGGTCCGGGACGCGAACAGCGGTCGACTACGTGGGAGTCCAGCGACATAGCCATTACACTAACTGCTGGTTCCCTTTATGTTTCTTTTTTACTTCTCAGCTCTTACCCTCTGCCTAGAGCAGTTTAGGTGCAAAGTACATAAGCATCTCAGCACTGTGAGATTTGAAGTATTCTTTGCACATCACTGCAGGGTTTGCAAAATTAGTGAAATTCCCCTCCACATATATCTCCACCTGTAGTTCCCACATTTGAAGACTTAGTAAAAGCTAGAAATAGTACCAAATTTCCCAGTTGGGGAAACACACAAATTCATAGTCACTGAATTCTTCTCCAAAAAATTGACTCAAAGGGAATATATTACCAAATGACTAGAAATCAAAGAAGAACCTCAAGGATGAGAGAATCAAGTCCCCACCAAGGGAACAGTATAACCTGTCTCCATGTAGGAAAAATTTAGAACATATTACCAAATGTCAGAAAAGTAATTTAGAATATTTATGGTGACAAAATTCTATGAGATGCAAGAGAAAAGAGACGTAGAGCTCCAAAAGATGAGGAAGTCCTTCCACAATATGAAAGGAGAATTGGACGCCATAAAAAATAATCAAACAGAATTGTTATAAATGAAGAGTATAATACAGGAAATTAAGACCTCCCTCGAAAGTATCAAAAGAAGGCTAGACCATGCAGAAGATTGAATTTCTGAAATAGAAGACAAAACCAATGACCTAGAAAAAAGTATCAAAAGTACTGAGAAAACAGCCAAGAAAACTGAGGATAATATACAAGAAATACTAGATGCCATGAAATGCCCAAATACACAAATAATTGGTATCCCAGAAGGTGAAGAAACTAATAAGGGCATTGATAATTTATTCCACAAAATCCTAGCAGAAAATTTTCCAAGTCTAGAGAGGCACTTAAACATCCAGACTCAAGAAATACAAAGAACCCTTACTAGAATCAATCCAAGAAGATCCTCTCCATGCCACATTATAGCTAGATTACCCAAAATGACAAAGACAAGATACTCAGATTGGCAAGAGAGAAATGACAAATCACTTACAAAGGCTATTCCATCAGGCTAACACTGGATCTCTCATCAGAAACAATGAAAGCAAGGAAAAAATGGGGAAATATATTCAAAGTGTTAAATGAAAAACAATTTCAACCAAGAACACTATACCCGGCGAGATTATCCTTCATATGGAAAAAGAAAATAAAAAACGTTCTTGGATAAACAAAACCTGATAGAATTTACCAACTCCAGACCACCGCTTCAAGAAATTCTGAAAGGAGTATTATATCAAGAAAACTAAAGAGAGACAGACAGCAATAAGAGAACAAAAAGCAACCAGAAATATGGCCAACTTAATGGTAGGGACAAGTCTGGAAATATCGATAATAACATTGAATGTCAATGAATTAAATTCTCCAATCAAGAGACACAGACTGGCTGAATGGATTAAAAATAAGAAACCTTCTATCTGCTGCCTACAAGAAACCCGTCTCATGGATAAAGACATGAATAGACTAAAAGCGAAGGGCTGGAAAAAGGTATTCCATGCAAATAGAAACCAAAAAAGAGCAGGAGTCGCTATACTGATTTTGGACAAAATAGACTTCAAGACAAAAACCATAAAAAAAGACAAAGAAGGGCATTATATAGTAATACAAGGGCTAATTCACCAAGAAGATATAACACTTATAAATATCTATGCACCAAACTCAGGAGCACCCAAATATAAAGAAAAGACTACTAGATCTAAAAGGAGAGATAGACTGTAACACTATAATTGTTGAAGATCTCAACACCCCATTATGTCCTTTAGACAGGTCAAGGAGACAAAAAATAAGCAAAAAGATTAAGAACCTCAATGATACCATAAACCAGATGGACTTGATAGACATCTATAGAACTTTCTACCCAAAAACACAAAATATACATTTTTCTCAGCCCCACATGGTACTTTCTCAAAGATCAATCACATGATTGGGCACAAAACCAGCCTTTACAGATTCAAAGTCTGGAGCCATAAAAGAACCTGCTTTGCTAAAGTCATCCTGCTCAAGCAGACTGGAGTAGGTGGCATCTCACTCCCTGATCCTAGAATATATTGCAAAGCTGTAATAGTTAAAACAGCATGGTATGACACAAAAATAGACATGAGGACTGATGGAACAGAGTAGAGACTCCAGAAATAAACCCCAAAACATACAGACAACTCATCTTTGACAAAGGGCACTAGTCAATCCAGTTTAGAAAAGATGAACTATAATCAGTAAAGTGTCAGTGGATGTTGGGAGTTCATGGGTAGAGAAAGTGGAAGGAACACATGGAGCAAGGGGAAACCCCAGGGCATGAGTCAATTCTGTATGTGGACACGTGACATTATGCAATTCTGAATAACTAATGGGACTGTGCAACACAGAGCGTGTACCCTAAGGTAAATGGCAAATGGGACCTTATCCCTAGGAGACATTGGGGTAGGCAAAGACTTCTTAAGCAAGACCCCCAAAGCACAGGCAATAATCCCCCAAATAGACAGATGGGATTACATCAGACTAAGGAGTTTCTGAACAGCAAAGGACACTGTAATTAGTGTAAATGGACAACCCTCAGAATGGAAGATAATTTTTGTTAATTGTGCCTCAGATAAGGGACTGATTACCAGAATACATAGGGGACTCAAGCAGCTTACCTGGAAGAAAATGATAAATCCAATTAAAAGATGGGAAAATAAGCTGAATAAACACTTCTCTAAGGAAGACATACAAACAGCCAAAAAGGATATAAAAAAATGTTCAACATCCCTCATTGTAAGGGAGATGCACATCAAAACCACAATGAAATACCACCTAACCCCAGTTAGAATGGCAAAGATTGAGAAAACAAATAATGATAAGTGCTGGAGGGGATGTGGTGAAAGGGGAACACTCCTACACTGTTGGTGGGAATGTAAATTGGTCCAGCCACTGTGGAGAATGATATGGAGGTTCCTCAAAGACCTTCAAATAGGACTACCATATGATCCAGCAATTCCACTTCTGGTTATCTATCCAAAGGACAGGAGAGCATTTAGTCGGAAAAGCGCTTACACATCTATATTCATTGCAGACTTATTTATGATTGCTAAGACATGGAACCAACCCAAAAGTCCACAAACAGATGAATGGATTAAAAAACTGTGGCACATATACTCCATGGATTACTATTCAGCCATAAAAAACAACAAGGTCTTGAAATTTGATAGAAAGTGGACAAATATGGAAGACGTGTTACAGAGTAAAACAAGTCAGGCTATAAAAGAGAGAGATTGCATGTCTCCACTTAACATATACTGACTGTCTGCACTCTATGGTAGAAACTGAAAGACTAGAAAACATAAAAGTATTAAAAACTGTAATGGGCACTGGAGACAAAGTGGAAAGAGAGTGTGAGAGGGGAAGAGCATAGGAAATTTGGGGGGGAAATGGAGAGGTAAGACACTTGTACGACACAGATAAGGTTTATTATCTGTTGACAAGGATGTGTATGGTGGTCTCAACTGGGCTGGTCTGAGGTGTGTATCATGCTGGGTAAAGTCTCTTCACAATCCAAATGATGTATAGCGATTTAATGTATAAATAATAATAAAAAATAAAAAGAAATAAAAATAAAATTTGGGCATAACAGCACACATGTCTGGCATAATTTCTAAGCTTCTGCCTTTTAAACACAGCAGAGCAGAGAGCCCTCACTGAACACATGAGCAAAAGCAGAAGCAGAGATAAAGTTGTCAGAGTGACTATCTTTCCTGGTTGCTGACAATGCAAAATACTGTCAGCGAGTCCCCAAGTGGACGTCTCATGTCATTCTATCCAGCAATCACATTAAGTGTTCCCACCAGTAAGTTGAAGCCATGTGTCTACACAGAACCTGCAGACAAGTGCTTATAGCAGTGTTAATAATAATACTAAAACCTGGAAGTAACCATAATACCCTTGAATAGATAAAGGGATAAACGAATTGTGGTGCTTCCATAATAGAGTATTATTTAGGGCTTAAAAATCAATGAACTGGGAGCCAGCAGGCAGTGTAGTGTTTAAGGTGTAGGACTCCCACTTGGCCAACTGAGGTTTGAGTCCTGGACCTGGCATCTTAAAGCTCACACCGGGTGCATATGTGTATGTGCCCAAATTCTCTAGAGAATAGAGAAGGGATTGAGGTGGTAACCCTTTCTCCTGCGGGGGGGGGGGGGGGTTATTTCTCACTTTTTATTTCTTCATCTCTCTTAGTCTCTTTGACAAGGACACATATAGCAAAAAAAATCTCTCAAAAAAAATAATAATTGTGTAGTCAGTTGTGCGGTGGTTAATGCTGCTGGATCACACATGGCCTGTCTATCTTGTGATTCAAGTCCTGGATCTGGCAGCTGGAAAATAAGCTGGTGCTTGTGCATATATGTTCAGCAACCTGGGGGTGGGCAATAGAAGAGAATGGACTGCAGCACTGCAGCATGTATATACCCCTAGGGGATGATTTGTCCTTTTCCTGCCTCTCTCTCTCTCTCTCTCTCTCTCTCTCTCTCTCTCTCTCTCTCTCACTGTATCTCTCTGTTGAGTATATGCTTTAAAAGAAATAAATGAACTATCATACCAAAGAAAAAACTTCAGGTAGGCCATTTACATGCATATTTTAGGTTAAAGATGCCAATATAAAGGGGACACATACTGAGTAATTCCAGAGATAGGACAGTTTAGAAAAGATGAACTATAATCAGTAAAGTGTCAGTGGATGTTGGGAGTTCATGGGTAGAGAAAGTGGGAGGAACACATGGAGCAAGGGGAAACCCCAGGGCATGAGTCGATTCTGTATGTGGACACATGACATTAAGCAATTCTGAATAACTAATGGGATTGTGCAACACAGAGCGTGTACCCTAAGGTAAATGGCAAATGGGACCTTATCCAAATTGGTTGATAGTTCTATCAAATGTACAACACTGATGGGAGGTGACAAAATTGGTACAGCTCTGTAAAGGGGAGGGCTATGAAAGGAAATATTTTGAAATTGTTTGTGCTTTCTGCTCAATATTTCTGTAAATTGAAAACTCAATAAAAATTAACTGATTTTTAGTTAATAAAACAAATTATTAAATGCTAACAGTATATTAAGAGAAAATTCATTCGAGTCAGGAGCGCATTTGCATCTGAGACAGCAGGAGGTGTTGTGGATTGTCCCTGAGGATCCATGAAAGGATCTTAGCAGGGAAACCAGGCCCTGGAGCCCTGCCCTGTGCCCTCTGCTCTGTGCTCACTGGGGCAGAACAGCTGCCACTTCGCAAATAAGGAGATGCTCCCACTGCCTACTGTCTTCATCAGAGGCAGGCCCAGAACATCAGGGAACTGAAAATGATCTGAATGAAGGTCTGCGCCCTGCCCTCGCCCGAGGGGACAGGATAACAGCAACTTTTTTTTTTTTTTTTGAGTTACCCTTGCTCAGTCCAAGTTCCTGCATCCCCCACATGACAGGAAATAACTGAAGACACAATTGGTTGGAAGAGAACATTGATTCTACTCATAAATTCAGCAAATTGAGAAGATGGTCTCCTAAAGGACCGCCTTAGGAGACAGCAGAATGCAGGCTGCACATATGTTACAGGGAGGAGGGAATGGAGGTGGAGGAAGGTCAGGAGGTGACCATTGAGCGTAGACTACTGGGAAGCAGCAACTGTCTGAAGAAGGTTGTGGAACGTCTTCATTCTTGTTCTCCTGGCTAGGGTTGCTGTGAGTCTGGTCCTGATGTTCATATCAATCATAAAGAAACCATCATTATTTCTTGCACATTATTTCTTCAATATCTTCAGGGAGGCAGTTACAAATGAAGACCTATTTTGCAAGACTCTTGTTGGGAGCCAAACCCTTTTAATGATTAATATATATTTCTACATGGATGATTAAGTAAATGTGGCGACTCTAGAGTCATAGTAAAAAGGCAAGTAAAAAGAAAAGTAGTCAAAAAGAACATGTCACTTGTTACAATTCCCCATTATCAAAGATCCATTCTGCTACTTTGTGGATTTAGAGTCAAAGGGATGTCGTCTGTCACTTGACTGCTTCCTTCTAAAGGGGATCACTGGCGGCAAATTTTGGAGGAAACCATTTGACTAGATTACAAAGTCTTTCTTAGCACCCATCATAAGTAGGTTTAATAAAGATAATAAGTTTGGTTTTTTAATAATGGTAATGGTAGTATAAATGTATGCATATGTCCAAATTCATCCAAATATATACATTAAATATGTGAGGTTGATATCAATTACATTATACCTCAAAAAAGCTTCTTAAAAGGTAACAAAAATTTTTTATTGATCTTTATTTTGAATTTTTTTTTAGAAAGAGGTTTTCTCTGTTTGGTGCATGCACTTGCTGGAGAGACAAAGAACTAGAGAAACAGAAAGCATGAAATCACTCTCCCATCCCTGTGGGGGGATGGCCACCCTGCAACCCTTCTCCTCCATTTTCTTCTCAGGATTTTGTTCACATATACACACATGCTCTTGGGATCTTGGGATCTCGTGTGCTCACCAGAAAGGCAGAGAGAGACAGAGAGACAGAAAGCATGCCTGGTGTGAGGTTTAAGATACCAGGTCTGGGACACGAACCACAGTGGGCTACATGGAAGTCCAGCCAAAGAAACATTATGCCATCTAAAAAATAAAAATAAAAAAAAGTAAGTAAGTGACCATATGTCTTAGAAAGATGTTCTTAGGGATGATCACAGACATTTCTCTTTTTGTCCTCACATTTTTAGTCACACTGACTCAACTTTTTGTCATGGAACATGTAAACATGTAACTATTTAAGAAAATATGTAAACCAGTAAAACCACAGAGAGTATAGCAATACTGAATTTAAGAACATTTCCTAGAATCAAAAGCACCCATTTAGAGATCCAAGAAAATAAACTGGTATACCAATATCGTAAGCCACTTCAATTCCAAGGTTTGTTGGAGACATGGTGTCTGTATTTGTTAACCTGAGTTTCTACTTTGGAATAAGAATTGACATATGTACTACAGGTGGTACTGGCAGCCATGAGAACTCCAAGCTGCTTGGCTAACACATAATCTAAGGCAATGCAAACTTGAGAAAGGGAACCCAGGGATTCCTGTAAACCAGAAAGAGCCACAGCAGGTGTCTTAGCAATGACACTTAATGTTCTGACAGATTTCCAAGTACATGTTGCTGAGCCAACACACACAAAAGGGGCCGGGTAACCACAGATTAACTATCTCCACTCCAGCTTAGGACACTTATCCACTAGGTAGTTTCTTTGTGTTCATGGACTGAAAAACATGAGGTGAGAATTCCCAATAAATGTTTCCTTGGATCTGTCTAATTCCACAGCAATTCTTTGCCCAGAGTACATTTCCTTGACCATACATGTCTCATCCAGGGCCTAATCCATAAGGTCATTTGAGGAGTACATTATTTTTTTTTTGAGAGGTTTTTGCTATAGGGCTCATGTGCTCGCCAGAAAGGCAAAGAGACAGAGAAACAGAAAGTGAGAAATCACCCCCCAGGGGAGATGGCCATGCCACAATCCCTTCTCTTCCATTCTTCTCTTGGGACCTTGGGCATGCATGTACACGCGCCCAGCGTGAGTTTAAGCCACTAGGTCTGGGACTCAAACCACAGTTGGCTACATGGCAGTTCAGTGACATAGCCCTTACACTAACTGCTGGTCCTGAGAAGTACTTTTAAAGAGCAGCTATTCTCTTTTCCTCCCCGGCTGCCTGCGGATTGACTGCCATCATGAATGAAGCAGTAACTATCTGTACCAGGAAGTTCTTGACCAACTGACTGCTTCAGAGGAAACAATCATCGATGTTCTTCCCCCCTGGGAAGGCATCAGTACCTAAGAAGGAAATTCATAAAACTAGCCAAGATGTACAAGACCACACCAGATATCATCTTTGTGTTGGGGTTCAGAACGATTTTAGTAGTAGTAAGACAAACAGCTTTGTCATGATTTAAATGCTTTGGATAATGCAAAAAAAAAAAATGAACTCAAAATGGACTTGCAAGACATGAGCTGTATGAGAAAAAAAAGCCTCAAGAGAACAGTGAAATGAACACAAGAACAGAATAAAGACAGTCAAGGGGATTGCAAAGGCCAGATAGTGCTGGCAAAAAGTCAAAGGAGTAAAGATTCTGCCATGATTATAAGCACTGATTGTGAGGATTTTTCATGAGATTAATAAGCAAAAATTTTCATGTGAAAAATAAGTAAATAAAATAATAAAGGGCAGGTATCTGTAAAACCATGGATAAGGGACATCCTGATAAATTCTCAGTGATGTCTCCATTGCTTAAAATTTCCTGGAATGCTCTTGTGTATACTGGAACGTCCCATCAAAAAATGCCATGGTCCAGGGGCAGCAGGTGGTGTGTAGTTCTAAGCACTAGATCCCACATAGCCTGCTGTGCAGTTTGAGTTTCCAAAATGGCAGTTTGTAAAATATGACAGGGCCATGTGTGTGCATGCCCCAAATCCCAAGAGGAGCACAAAAGATTAAGAATTACACAGTGGCCATATTCCCCAGGGGCAATATCTCACTTTACCTCTTCCTCTCTCACTCTCTTTCTCGCTCTATGTCTCTGTCCCTCTTGTGAGCACATACACCATGTAACAAAAATTAAAACCAAACATAAAAATCAAAGTCTAGAATTCCTACTCCTGAGCAGGGTAAGTAAACACATGGAGGCTTTTGAATCTCATTTAGGAGACTTAACACTCAGACCTGGTACGTTACTTCCCTGGTGATGTCATGATTATTAAATCAAAAACAGAATATTGGGAAAATTACAAAGAGGGTAAAAAAGGGATCTCCATGGTCATTCACTGAAAGTGGTCCATGTGAGAGAACCAAAAATGAGTTAGAGTAGCTAAAGAGGGCGTAGATTCTGAGACTCCAATTAAGAAATTTTCTCTATATCTCATATGAAGTTACAAAGGAAGAGAGTAAAATATGCAGAATGTAACACGGTCATGAGCTACTTCACAAAATTTGTCTTTGTGGAAGAGAAATTTTAGGTCTTTGAGAGACTTGAAAGTCCATGTGGAGATTGTGTGGTTTATGTACATGAGGCTTCCTTGACTCAGGTGTGATGTACCCATGGTTTCACTGCAGCCAGCTTGAATAAAGATTGTGTCTTCAGCAACACACCAAATGGTCCTGTCCAGTCAGTAGCTAGATACTGTTCAGGTCCTTCTTCTCTCAAAGTCTTTAGGAGAACTTGGTCTCCCCGGTGGATGGAATTCAGGCCACATCAGTGGGATGAACAGTAGCTAGTTTATTACCCAAAGTTTTAACACAGTTGGCCAGGGCTATATTCCCTAAGGCATCAGCTCATCCCTCATTGGGGTGGAGGCCTGGAATGGATTTCCTTACAAAACTTCACAAGGGCTTAAATAAAGCCTACTTTATGGAGTGACCCTAATGCACAACATGGCAGCAAGCAACACCCCAACCCAGGTTAAAATTTTCTCAAACATTTCTTATCTCCAGAGGATGTGTGTGCAATGTTCTCAGTTTCTCAGGTGATTGCATTCTTGTGAGGAATGGAATTCCTATCTGATAATCAATGTTTAAGATGCTTGTTGAATAATATGGGAGATGAACGTAGTCCCACTATCACTATAGAGTCTCTTGGTTATTCTGACATGGAGTGATTTCTCTACAGGACTCTTAACTGCTTCTGAGGCTGTTTTGATCTTTGTGGGATATGCTTCCAGTCATCCTGAAAAGGTATCTATAAAAACTTGTAGGCAGTTGAGGACCAGAAGATGACATGAAGGTTAAGGAGGCTGGATTACATTTGGCCCAATCTGTGGTTCAAGTCCCAGACCCATTGTCTTCAAAATCACTGAGCGTGTATGTTCTTACTCAAAATCCTAAAAGAAGAGTGAAGGAAAAGGGACTGGAAAGTGTCTGTGCCCCTTGGGGGGTATTTCTAACTTTTCCTCTCTATCTCTGTGTCTATTGTTCTCTGGCATATACACATACCCTGTAGAGAAACTAAACAAGAAAAATAACTATAGTTAATTGAAATGGGCAGTGCTCAGGAGACCAAGTTATTTTATGTTGGGTCCTCATTTTGAGAGGCTTGTAAATAGTGAGGTATTTTTAGCACAGATCATGCAATTTTGAGGAATCTATTGGAAAACCTTTGCAAATTAGGCCACTTTGATATAAATTGATGTATTTCTGCATTTATTTCAGAGTGGCATCTCTTCCATAAAGGGTGGTATTACGTATGTGCCTCTATAAACTGCTTGAGAAACCTTCAGGAATCATATAAATCCAGAAAGAAACTTAATACATGACCTGTTGTTTACATATTTGTGGGTTGTTCTGAGAGTCTTTGTATATGAGAGACATTCACCTAGACAGTTTAGGCTCTTTATAGTGATTCACAGACATTTGACTCATTGGGGCAGCTTTTAAATGTCACCTATATCCAAGTAAAAGACTCTTATTAGCTTAGGACTCCTAAGGCTCTCAGACAGCACTTCTCCAAAACAGAATACATGAATTCACCGATTTACTCATTCTATACTTTTCCCTGAAATTAAACTGTCAACAGAACAGCTAGGTCATTTGGTTATCTGAGTTCTGTAACTGGAAAGAAATAACAGTTTAGACCCTCCTGTAATGGGTATAGAGAGATATGCAACTGTTCAGTCCAGCACAGAAAACCACCCATAGTCCCCCAGGATATAAGTGAGCAGATGCTATGGATTGGATGCTATCGGGCACGACTCAAATCACTTCATCATGACCCACAGATCCTGGATAACAAGGCACTCTGCAAAATCAGCATTATTTGCTATGCGAGTAGGAGGGTTAGATAAGATGGGTAAGGTTTGATAAACCTGGATTGAGAAACATTTCTAAGACTTGGTGGTAAGCACTTCTAGGCTTCTTTGCTCAATGGGTTCTGTTTGATTTCCGAGTCCCTGCGTCATCTTTGAGGGGGATGTGTATCACTCATGCATTCTTCATCCTGACCAGGGTTCCATGTGCCCATAGCTAGGGCCTTAGTTCCTTGTATATTTTGGAGGGAATAAAGGGGCAGCTGATCTGTTCTCTTTTGCCATAAGTGTCAAATGTACATCTAAACATTATCATGGTAGAACACAAACATCCACCTGTCCTAGCAAAGAAGTCCTGTGAGAACTTATTTTACAAAGGAGATTTTGGACCAGGAGAAGAATGGCACATTCAAGAATATATACAAAACTATATTCTAAGGCCAGCAGGTGGCATGGAAATTTAGGCACCTGGATCTCACATAATTGACTGTCAGTTCACGTCTCAGACATGCCAGGTTGAAAATCACACTGGACGTGTGTGTATGTTTCTGCCCAAAACCCTACCAGGAGAGTGAAGGAGAAGGGACTGAGGAGTGGCATCACCCTAGGGGTGGGTATTCTCATTTTTCCCTTCTCTTTCTCTCTCTCTCTTTCCCTTTTTATCTGGAAGGCATACTCACTCAATAACAAAGCTTTTAAAAAAAAGCAAAGAAATAAAACACAAAAAAAGAAAATTATAAATGGCATGTTTTAAGGTAAAGTTCTCCAAATGACATTATAAAGGTTACAAAAGAAGCAATCCTGAACTTCCCTGAAAACTCTGGCAAATGGACTTAATTAGAAAGTTTTCCTTGCCAGTTCTGTATATACAATAGAACAGGTTGGGACCAGCAGTTAGAGTAATGGCGATGTCGCTGGACTCCCACGTAGTCTACCGTGGTTCAAGTTCCGGACCAGGTGGCTTAAAACTCATGCTGGGGGCGTGTACGTGCATGCCCAAGATCCTGAGAGGAGAACGGAGGAGAAAGGATTGCGGTGTGGCCATCCCCCCTGGGGATTTCTCGCTTTCTGTCCCTCTGTCTCTGTCTGTCTGGCGAGCGCACGAGCCCTATAACGAAAACTTCTCCAAAAAAAAAAGGACAAGTTGTACCCGTGTCTATCAGAAAGTCAATTTGTTTCTAACCCTCTGTCAATTAACAGCAGAATTCCGTGGGGAAATTTGGATTTGGTGCTTCAAATGTAAAAGAGCCCCTGGGCCCTTCAGTCCTCACCTGAGCATCCCGCCCTCTCTACCACCTGTGAGGCTTCTCCTTCTTAACGTACAACTCCATCTTCTTCAAAGTGAGGAGGTCTTCTTCCAATGACCTTCTTTAAAGTAAGCACATTAGTTTATTTTTTGCTTCTTTGCTTGTTTTTAGTTTAGTGTTTTGCTTTTCTGTTTTTCCAATGGGAATTTCTCCTCTGGTTTCCTGTCCTTGGAATATCAAGAGAAGTGACCACAGGTGGCCCTTCATTATCTGTCTCTTTTCCTGTCTCTGCTCCTTGCTATTGAAACCTAAAGCAGTACCTGCAATTTAAGAGGGGCTCTTACCAAATGGTCCATCAGACATTTGCACATTCCTTTACTATAAGGCTCATCTTGTGCTGTAACAGTCGCACTTACTTTTGGGATGACTTTGGATCCCTCTGGGCCAGCACAGACATGTCACCTGTCAGCCTGGTAAATCCTCTAGAAGCTCTGGTGGGTCTTCATTAGCTGTTTGTTGATTCACTTGAATTTTATTTAGGATCTTTGTTTCTCAGCATTCCTTTCAGCAATGTGGACAAAGTGAATCTCCTAAAATGTTCCATTCTGGTCAATCCTCATTACCATTTGGGTTCAATCTGCTTAAGTATTGGGAACAGCCTGAGTTTTTCGAGAGTTCCCTCAGGATCCAGTATATGGAGCTGGTGTGTGTCTTCCTTGGCTTTGTCAATAACCACCATTCTCTTCTCCCCAGTGATAATCACACTCCTGAGAGGGTGTCTCCCTGACAGGTGGGAGGGTGGGCAGCAGAAATGGATGGAAGAGTTTCATTGTTTGGAGGGGGTTCTCTCTATAAGCAGGAGTGCTATTTTTCTAATTTATCGAACCTGTGGTTGAAAATAGATTATCAATCCATGGATAACTGGTGGCAGAACTTATGCATTAAGACATCCTATATAATACTGGTTCTCTGGAAAGTGTCCTGTCCTGGTTGTGGCTACCAGGTTGTAGTATGAGGACTATTTACATTATAATTATAACTAATAACATAGCAAGGTGTATCAAAATCTTAGGAAATTCAAAAATATTGAAAGTACATTAATTATCACTTTATACAAATATAATAACATTATACATAACTTTCTATGAGACAAGGTTTACTCAATATTTTCAAGGTATCTTATAAGTCTAACATCCAAGAGCACTTAAGAAGATCCAAATTTTAGTTTGAGATTAAAAGGCTTACTTTGGTACTTGAAATTGGCTTTGAGAGGTTTGTCAAATATGAAAGGTTTAAAACATGCATTGAAAACAGGATCCCATTTCACTATGACATAATAGTTAATTTTTTTAACCAAAGTGACAGCTGAAAGTCACGGGAAGGAAGGAGAGGACAACTTAGGCCCAAGTGCCCTGTGATGTGTGGCTTTCACCACATGCTATGAAAATATTCTGTGTTCTGTGACCCTGGCTCAGACTCTGGCAACACTGGGACCAGAGACGTTAGAGTAGGGCTCGGAAGCACAGCTGATGATCAAAGGAAGGACATATGGGGAAAAGACGACATGGTCACACCTGATACCCATAGATGCATGGCCATTACCTGTGAACCTGCCCTGCAAGGAATGAGGTCAGGTGGGAATCTAGTGGAACAGGAGGTGGTTGACAGGAATCACTGGTTTATGTGGTTTCTGCTTGCAGAAGCACAGAGGAGCCAGCTCCCTGAACCAGTGGGACTCTGGAAGAATCTCCATCACCTTCCCCTCTTTAGGAGAAAAATTCTCCTCCACATATCCAAGCACAAAAACTGTCACCGTGTATTTCAACACTACCACCCAGAGAACAGGGACACTGGCACAGACTAACACACACAGTATGGAAGCACATGAGCATACTGCTCTAGAAGGCATCTGCAAAATATTAGAAAAAAGTGAGTATTTCTTCAGATGCTTAAAACTCAATGCAGAGTCACAAAAAAAATATTAGAAAACCAAAAAATATGTCTCCCCCCAAGGAAACATGTTAAGTCCTCACTAAAAATGACTAACCAAAACTCACAGAGAAAAAGTCATAGAAATTTCAAATAAAGAATTTGAAACATTCTTAATGACAAAACTCAATGAGATGCAACAGAAAAAAGAACATCTAATTCTTAAAGATGACAAAGATCTTTCATGACTTGAAGGAGGTATTCCATTAAAAGATAAATACCCTTAGAAGAATCAAACAGGACTTTTGGAGATGAAGAATACAGAAAATCAACACTTCCCTCCACAGTATGAAAAACAAATTAGACAATGCAGAAGAATCAATCTCAATCTTAAAGGAAATCCTCTAATTTAGTCCATACACCTAAGTACTATGGAAAAATAATCATTCAAACATGAAGACAGTTGGGCCACCTAAAGACATGGTAGTTGAAGTGGCTAGATTCCACTTGGTTAATTATACAGTATGTGTCATGGACCAGAAGTTCTGAAAAACATACAAGTCATGTGTGTGTGCATGTTCAAAATCCCGATAGGATACTCAAGGAGACAGGATTCTGCAAGGAGGTGCTTTCTCACTTTCTCCCTTTCTTTCCCTCTCTCTCTCCACACAGAAAGCACATGTGCCCTATAGCAAAATTTTAAAATATTACAGAAAATTTTAGACACCAGCAATCAACTAAATATCCACAAAATGGGTATTCCAGATGGGGATGAGGGTAAATGCATAGAAAATCTCTCAGGTGATATATTATCTGAAAACCTCCCAAATCTACAGGTGTACAGGTGTCCAGATCCATGAACTACAAAAACACCAAATGGATTCAACATAATACTCTCTCCAAAGCTCATTATTGTCACATTGGTAAAAGTCAAAGACATGACAATATCCTAAAAATGACAGGACAGAAGTGCCAAGTTACTAAAAGAGTTTACCACATAACACCAACCTCAGAAAGCCCACCTGAAACAATGAATGATTCAGGAAAGAAAAACTGGAAAGATTTATTTTACCTTCTGAGTGAAAAAAATATTTTAGCCAAGAATATTATACCCAAGAAGATAATCCTCCAAATGGGGAAGAGAAAAAAATTTCCTCCTGAGCATTTATTCCCACACAAATAAAAGCTGAAAGAATTTTCCAATAAGAGAACACCTCTTCAGGAAGTACATAAGCTAATACTAGTCAGGAAATTAAAACAGGAACAAATAGAAATGAGAGAACACAAAACAACTAGGAAATGACTAACAAAACAACAGGGATAAGCCCACACATGATGATAATAGTATTAAATGAGGAAGGATATTTGGAGAAGGGTTACAGAAGCAGAGCTTTGATGGGACAGGGAGTTGTGGTGTTACCTGTTCAAGATATTTTGATCAACTGGACTGAAGAAAAATGTTCACATATTGAAATGTTCACTTTTTAAGCTAAATAATGTGATCAAATGTATAAAAATTTTAAAAACAGTATTAAATGCTTCAGTTAAATGATAAGAGATTATCTGAAAGGAAAATAAAAGAGGAACACTCCATATGTTCCTTAAAAGATGTTTATCTTCCTCAGACCCTCCTCTTTCACACACACTATATCTGGTATTGGGGGAGGGTCAGGGAGGAAAAGCATTAATGGCACAAAGAGGTGTGGTATTATCTGTTGAAGATATTTCGTAGTTTTATCAACAGTACTAGGGAGAAATGTTCACCTGTTGAAATATCCATTTTGTAAGACAAATAATAATGTGATTGAATGTATGGAAGAAAATGAAATGAAAAAATAAAATAAAATAAAAAATAAAAAAACAAAAACAAAACAAAATGAAACAAAAAGATGTTTATCTTTTATAGAGACATATAGGGGCTGAAAGGGATGAAATTTTAAAAAGTGATTTAATGTAAACAGAAACCTAACAACCGGCTGGAGTCATGAAATTGATATCAGATAAAATAGACTTCCAAATAAAAAAAGACTAGTGAGAAATGTGTTCATGTTAGAATATTCCCTTTCAAGCTAATGGTTATATGTGATTGAATGTATAAAACAAATGAAAATAGAATTAAATTAGAAAGATAGCAACAAGTGACAAAGAAGGACATGTATAGTAATAGAAGAACTAACTCACCAAACAAGAATAAAACATATTTGCACAACAAACACTGGAACAACCAAATATGTAAAGGAAAAAATGACTAGAGCTAACAGGAGAGAGAGCTAATTGTTGAGGATTTCAGCGCAATACTGTCCCCACTGGACAAGTCATATAGAGAAAAATACAAAAAGAGAAAAAAGGCACTCATTTTTACCATAAACCAAACAGATCTGACAGACATTTGGGGAACATTTCAGCTACGACAATGAAATACACATTTTTCTCATTTTCACATGGAAAAGTTTGAAGATTGACCAGAAATGCAAACAATCATGAGAGAATACTCTATGTCAAAAAACAGGAAGCCTTAGAAGACAATGTCAAATATCCAGACACATACAATTTGCCTAGACTAAACCAGAAAGAAGTAGAAATCCTGAAAAGAAAAATGACAAAGAATAATATTGAATCTGTAATAAATAATCCTCCTGGCTAAAAACAAAAGTAAACTAAAAGGCCAGGTCCTAAAAACTTCACTTCTGAATTCTACAAAATTTAAAAGAAGAAATGATAAAACCTCCTTTTCGGCTTGACAATACTGTACCAAAAAAGTAAAGTTGGATGCATCTCACTATCTGACCTGAAAATACATTACAAAACTGAGATAATCCAAACAGCATGATACTGGAAAAAAGCAACTACTAGATCAATGGAACAGAAGAGATTACAGAAATTAACCTCAGTTCTTCTCAAACTTCTTCTAAAGTTCCAGAAGGAAGAAACCCTTTCAAAGTCATTCTTTGAAGCCCCTATTGCCTTGATACACCAAATGCAGAAAAAAGAAAACTATGGACCAATATCCTTGATGAATGCAGGTGCAAAAATCCTCAGCAGGATACTAGCAAATCAAATCCAACAGCACATGAAAAAGAAGATACACCAAGCCCAGGCTGGTTATATCCCAGGGATGCAAGGATGGTTCAACATACACAAAACAATATATGCAATAAATCACATTAACAGAAGGAAAGATAAAAACCATGTGGTCATGTCAATGATTGTAGAAAGAGCACTTCATAAAATACAATATCCTTTCATTATTAAGACTATCAGAAAAAAAAGCAGAGAAGAGACATTTCTAAACATAATAAAAGCCACTTTGGACAAACCCAAAGCTACATCATATTGAATGGGGAGAAGCTGGAAGCTTTCTCACTGAAAACTGGAAAAAGCCAGGGCTGTCCACTTTCTCCTGTGCTTTTCAACATAGTATTGAAAATCCTAGTCAACATAATAAGAGATAAGAACAAAATAAGGAATAAGAAGTGACTTTGTCCCAATTCACTGATGATATGACTATATTCTATCTATCTATATAGATAGATGATATATATCTATATAGATAGATAGATGATCATACATATATATATAGAATATATATATTATATATACACACACACACACACACACACACACACATAAGCTAAAAGAAACTACAAATAAACTCACAGGAATAATATATGAATTCAGTTCCGGAAATAAACCTCAATACATACAGACACTGAAAAAGGACACAATCAATAGAGGAATGAAAGACTCTAGCAAATGTTGAAAGAATAGGATGTCCACATGCGGTATAATAAAACTGTTATCAAAAATCTATTCAAAATAAATCAAAGATCTATATGTAAAGTGAAGAACTATCAAACTACTGGTGGAAAACATACAGGAAAATCTATGTAGTAGACAAAAATTTCTTACCCAAGACCACTGTAGCATAGGAAATAATTCTCAAAATAGACTAGTGGGATTACATCAAGGAAACGACTCCTGCATAGGAAAGGTAACAAAAGTTAGGGTGGAGAGACACCTCTTAGAATTGTAGAAAATACTTGCACACTGTGCTTCACATATTCTGGGTTAATAACCAGAATACATAGGGAACTCAAGAAGCTCAGCCAATGAAAAAAAAATCCAGTAAAAACAGGCAAATGCATTGAACAGACAACTCTGAAGGAGACATTTGAAGGGCCAAAATGCACATGAACAAATGTTCAACATTTTTTATCATAAGAAATACACAAATCAGAATCAAACAAGATAACAATTGCCCCAGTCAGAATGTCCCTGATAAGGAACAATGAGACCCCATCCATCATTTGGTGCTAAGTAAGTAAGCCATACCATGAAAAACAACCATTGTACAACCCCACTCAGAACACCCTCACTTCCAGCACTCTATGGCAACTGCAGTTCGAGTCCTGCACTCGGTGGCTTAAACTCATGCCGGGCGTGTGTGTGTGTGTGCCCAAGATCCCGAGAGGAGAATGGAGAAGAGGAGATTGCGGTGTGGTCTTCCCCCTGGGGAGTGATTTATCGCTTTCTATCTCTGTCTCTGTCTGGTGAGCGCATGCGCCCTATAGCAAAAACCTCTAAAAAAAAAAAAACATAGCTATAAACACGTAAAACTTTACTCTTCAATGGAGAGAAGACTCGGTCTCCCTGAGCACTCTCCTACAGGACCTGGTGAAGACAGCATAAGGCACACGGCTGGTTTTCCCTCTTGCCCTTTCTACACTGAACATGTTCACAGAAAATCCTTTATCGATTTCTAGTAATTATACAAAAATCCTGTTTGAGAAAAAGAAATTTCAGTCTTACATCAGTGTACTATATAAATTTAGATAATTATAGTGTATTTAACGAACCAGGGTTTTTCTACTTAGCCCCTTTTATTCAAATTTTAAATCCATTTAGTTTTTTTTTTCCTGAAACTTTTTTAACTTAATTAATTTACATTCATTCCCATATCATACAAAATGTGATTTCCTATCCAGAATATACTGCATAGTGCCTTAATCATGCATGTTATTGTCATATATATTTTTACCCCTATTTCTGACCCTCTGTCCTTTCCCACCCTCTTCTCACACTATCTGTGGTGTCTAAAGTTGTCTTCCATTCCTTTTCCCTCCACATTGCATTGATTACACAATTTCTTAAATAATCTAATTAATTTCAATAGGAAGTTCAGCTGGTAATTTCAAGAAAATTTATTTTAACTTAAATCAAAGAAATCCTAAGAAACTTTGCTTAAAATGTAAAGCCAGGAAACAGGGTAGGATTCTGTTCAAATGGTAGGTATAAGAACCTACCTATCGACAACTCTAGACAGGACACAAATCCTTAAAACCAGACAGCAAAGACTAGAAGAAAATCAGCAATGGTTTAGTCAAAAGTCATAAAATTCTATTTCACCAATACAGTCTCATGTACTTTATCGTATGTTCCAGTTCAATTCTTCTGACTGAATTCTGGGATATAATATTCAACTCCAGACTTGTTCGTATGATTAAGTTGGCCATTTTCTTAGTTTTTAAACTCTTATTTCTGTGTGCATGTTTCATTTTCCTAATATAGCACTTCCTTGAAAACTTCTTGGAGATCTAGTCTGGTGCTGGTAAATTCTTTCAAGTTTTGTTTATTTGAGAATGTTCTTGTCTTTTCTTCCGACATGAAGGATAATCTTGCCAGGTACAGTATTCTTGGTTAAAATTGCTTTTCCCTGAACACTTTGAATATATTTTCCTATTCTTTCTTCTCTTGCATTGCTTCCAGTGAGAGGTATGCTGTTAGCCTGATGGTTTATCCTTTGTAGGTAATTTGATGTTTTTCTCTTGCCAGTCTTAGTATCTTGTCTTTGTCTGTGGTTTTGGTCAATTTGGCTATAATGTGTCTTGGAGAAGATCTTCTTGAGTTGATTCTATTTGGGGTCCTTTGTATTTCTTGGGACTGGATCTTTGAATGCCTCTCTAGGTTTGGAAAGTTTTCTTCCAGGATTTCATGGAAGACATTACCAATGCCCTTATAGTGTCTTAGTCTTCTGGAATGCCAATTATCCAGATGTTTGGACATTCGATGGTATCTAGTATTTCTTGTATAATATTCTCATTTGGGGGGGGGCAATTTTCTCAGTCTTCATGGTGGATTTTTCTAGGCCAACAATTTTCTCTTCTACATCTGAGATTCTATATTCTGTATGATGTACTCTGCTTTTAATACTTTCAAGGGAGATTTTGTTTCCCTGTATTATAGCCTTAATCCCTATCATCCATTTGATTCTTTTTTAAAGTGTGTAATTCCTCTTTTATATCTTTCAATAATTTCCTCAGCTCCTGGAAATCATCAGCTCCTTTCTCCTGCCTCTTCTGCAATTCATTATCTCTCTTCTCTCCCATCTCTGTTAGCTTTGCCATTATGAATGTTCTAAATTTATTTATCAGACATTTCCATAATTTCCATTGAACTGCCTGTGGATGAAGAGAAATTATTCTTTTCTCTTGGAGGAAATGTATTTCCTGCTTTCCCATATTTCTCGTGGTCTGTGGTGATTTCTACTCACCTGATGGATGGTTTCTTTCTTCCTAATTCTTGAAGTTCAATCTGAACCTTCAGGAGCATGCAGAATGAGGTGATCTGAAATCTCTTTGCTGGTCCATTGTGATCCTTCTGTGTTGCAGATTCAGTAGATATTGAGGAATATGTTAACCCTAATAGTATTTGGATGTTTGGCTATAGCGCAGTTAGATCCATCTAGAAACAGTAAATGGAGATTGAAGAGTGGAGACATGAGATAAAAGAAAAAGAAACAGAGAGAGAGCAAAAACAACAAAAACAATAACAACGAAACAGAGGAAAAAAGGAAGAAAAAATTTTTAAAAAACCTAAAATTTATTATTTTTTTAAAAGAGCACAAAATGCAAAACGACGTGGTGTATGAGCATGAAGCGCAAAATCACTAGTTCTCAGGAGACATGAAGAATTTTCTGAAGGCCTGGCTCTTGCCTCTTCTGCCTGGGTGGGAGGGAGAGAGGGGATTATTAACAAGATAAAGTGGGGCTGAGAGCAAGAGAATAATTTAACTTAAAAAATTTTAAAAAGGAGAAATTACAAAAACAACTGGGAAGACAGAAGCAGAGAGAGACAGAGACAAAGACACAGAGACAGAGATAGAGGAAGGCTAGAAGAGCCCCCTGCCACTCAAGATTGTGGGCTGGAGGCTGAATTATCAGTAGGAAATCTTCATTTCTCTTTTTTTCCAGAAATCACTAGTTCTCAGGAGCCATGAGTAATCTTCTTCTCAATCCATTTAGTTTTATTTGTAACAGTGATTTTCATTATTCAGTCTGAACTGTCTTCAAACACCCTCTAGCCTAGACAAAGCTACTCTCTAGAACACACAATGAAGCATACGTTTACCCATTCTATTACTTTCTACTTACCATAAACAGAACAGCTTCTCTAAGTCTGGGTTTACCTCCAACAAAGTAGAGTTTTAATTCCATTTAGAATATTGTGAGGTATGCAGATTTAAAAATCTATTTAGTAACTAATAGTTCAGCACTTAGAAATGACACATATTTAATTAACATCTATCACTTAACACATCATGACTTTAAGATGTAATTTATTTCACAAACATAGAAAATATGAGAAATTGAAATATAAGCATTTATCCCAATTACATTCGACCAATTTATTCACTTTGTAAACCAGTATGTTGGAATTGCTTATGAAAAATACACTTAACCTTTTATTTATTTATTTTTGGCAAAGCAAAATTAAAGTGAACTAAATCTCCATCAGTCAGTATCTCTCTATTTTTTTTTATTTGTTTGATTTTAGGTTTTTATTTTAGGGCACCATTTGCTATCTGGGGAAGGGAGGTGAGACAGAGAGAGGGAATGAGAGAAATCCCTCCCCACCCCAGGGAAGATGGTCACACCACAATCCCTTCTCCTCCATTATCCTTATGGGGACACACACATGTACAGACAACTAGTTAGATTTTCCAGTTGCTGAATCCAGGACTCAAACTAGAGTTGACCATGTGGAAATGCAGCAGTTTAACCACTGTGATACCTATGTCACCTATCCATTCTTCTCCTAATCACAGCCTGTGACCGATTGGAATCTGGCACCTTCTCCCTGATGGTCCAGGTCCCTTCATCCTGAGCACCCACAGGGCACACCCTTTCCTGTGAGGGCAAAAGTGAATAGACAGGCAGGAGTAAAATAGGGACAACTCAGCACATCTTGCTCAGCACAGAGTGGTTCGTGGTGCTCTTGGGTCTTCGAAGGGGTGCTCTGGTGAGGAGGACCCACCGGTTCAGGCTTAAGCTCCTTCTACTATGGTGTGTGATTCTAAGGGGCCCCTCCATTTCATGCAATGCAGATAGATCCAAAGATGGCACACAGGTCTTTTACAGAATTCCTTTTTATTTTATTCATTGAAAGTTTTTATTTGATGGTCTAAGTGAGCAAGGTCACTACATTGACCACTTTTCTAGAACAAACATGTATACACATTTCAAAGTTGGAAAGTCACAGAAATCAGGATACAATCATCATTTGAAGCAACAAGAAAATAAACAAACAAAAATCAAATACTTTATTCCAACCTTTGGTATGGACAAATCAATAGTGTCAACTTCGCATATGAAGGATAGTAGAGTCTGGTTTATAAAAATGTTCAATATGTCACAAAATTTGTGGTAAAGATATTTAAAATATTAAGTGCTTCCTTTCTGTTTAAAGAAATACAATGTGGTCATTATTGAGCGTTATTGGAACTCAATTTTGGCTAGGGTAAGGAGACCATTTGGTTCATGGCACACTTCTGTCCAACCGAAACCTTGTAAGATTTCATGTCTATAAGTTACAGTACACACTGACCTAGCTGTCAGTCCCTCACAGCTTTTCAGAAAAATATCTACATTTGTCTTGTGGATGTGAAAATGTTACACTATTGTTTAAAAATAAGAAAGATTCACATTCATACAGTGAAGGTATCAGGAAAATACTCTTACAAATAAACTATAAGATAAAATACACTTCAAAAGTATGTATGTTGTTTGTTTTGCATTATTCTATAAAGTGCAGAGAAATCCTAAGCAAAGAGGAAAACTAATCCCCATAACAATAGTTTAATTACAGCAGCTTTTGCAAAGCAATACATAGAGGAAGTTGGACACTAATTTCCTCCAGGAGAGAAGGTGGAAGAGGATCTTCTGATACAGATTTTTTTTTTCTGTAAGTCCGCATTCTTCAGGAATGGTCACTGATGGCAAATCTCCATCAGCTGTATTTCTTGAACAGTGAACAAATCTCTCCGGAACTGAACAGTGAAGAAATCTACCCAGATCATCAAGAGGAATATCATTGTAAGAGTCCGCATCTGTGCAGGTTCTGTGGTATCACTGGGAGAGTGAGTGAAGTAGACACTGGTTCTTTTATAGAGTGGCTATTTCTCTCTGAACAGCGGCTATTTCTCTCTGAACAGCAAGAACCAGGACAGCTGACAGAACACTTCATTATTTGAACAAGAGAAGGTGACACAGAAGAAACTAAGGGATCAGGGTTGGGCATCTGAAACAGCTCAGGCTTAAACTTGGCCTTCACCATCTTCACATCTTCAAGTGTTGTGATGAACATATTAGGTGCGGCACTGAGTAGAGGAGAGGCTTCATTCACGTTCTCTGTGCTGGGAGGCGAATGGTTCTCAGGACTCACCACGGTGATTCTCATCCTGGTGAACAAACTCCTGGATAGCAAGGACTGCTGCATTTGGAGGTCACAGCATAGCTGAAGTTCAGACAGATTGGTTTTCAGAGATGCCTTGGTTTCCCATTTTTTCTTTTTCAGACCTAGAATGAATCAGTCAAGCTTTGGAACTGTTCAGAGCCACCTGCCACCTGTCTCAGCTGCATTCACTGCCTTCATGTAGAAATGCCGCTCTCCTGGAATGATCAGTTCCATCCCGTGCTATCTGTTGCATGGACTTTAACTTCACAAACCGCCTTCTTTACACTCCCTTTGCAAACATCATCCACAGCTTCTGCTTGAGCAGAGGAGAGCTGCTGAGGTTGGATGGCTTGGTACCCATGGCCATCTGCAGCTCCCTCAGGTATTTCTGGAACCTCATGAAGTTGCCAGGATTGTAGCAGGGCCCACCACCTCCAGCATAGTGCTCCCCATGCTGTGTCATTCAGTCCTCCTGAGTTGCTTACTTACTGACTTACCTCCCTTTTTTCTCTGAATTCACCACCATTAAGGGGGCTGGGGGCTGGGCGTTTGCTACCAACAGGTATGTTGTCCTGACAGGTATCAGGCTGCTTATTGCTGGCATCCCTGGGCTTGATGGGGATACCTGCCAAATCAGACATAGTGGAAGATCCAGAGGAGCGGACAGCGGAGGCAGCAGTGGAGGACGCCCTAGTCTTGCCGTGGATCCTTGAGGAGCGGCCTGTTCGTACCCGGCTTCTTAATGCGTGCTTTAGGGTTCTGCCCCGGCCTCGCTGGCCTGGAGAAGAGGTTGGGGGCCCAGCCTTAGCTGGAGCCTCCAGCTTTCTGGACTTCGCTGCACTGGGGGAGTTGGAGACTCCACACCATTGTCTTTTTCGGGCTCCCAAAATTGGCTTGGGGGTGGCCCCAGGGGTACCAAGAAACACCCGAGTTTGAGTGGGGGGGAAGGACTTCTGGGTAAGGGGGGTTCTCCTGCCCATGCCACAGCATGCGATGCCCTTGGAGGGTGTCTGAGGGGCCTGAGCAGATGAGGGGCACAGGTCGCTGAAGCCTTTGGGAAACCCTCTGATCTGAGTGAGGGGAGGGGGAGTGCGTGGAGGGGGAGTGGTGTCCATTGGGGTCACATTGCTGTCCATCACTGGTCCAGCAGCCCAGCTTGCAGGTGAGGTCACAAAGGGGCTGGAGCTGAGCCCAGGTGCATAGACAGATAGGCCTGCAGTGTGGGAGGCGCCAGGACCAGGGAAGGGAGGCAGGCTCTTGGAGGGGGAATCAGGAGGGTCCACACACATGGGTGTGGGTGTCTCTACTCTGGAGGTTCTGGGGGCAGGCTGGAAGGCAGGACTGGACTGTGCTGAAGCGCTGGCTGAGGCCCAGAGGCTCCCTGGGCCTCCATTCCCCCCGTTTCCAGGGGGCACCCACACGGGCTGAAGCAGGACAGCTGGAAGTGCCCCGACTGCTGCCACAGGAGCAGGGGCAAGAGTCTGGCCTTGCACTGTGAAGCCCATGCCTGGAGCAGGGCAGGGGGTGAGGACCCTTTGGGATGGTCCAGCCCAATCCATGCCTGAGGGTAGGGAGGTGGCATGGAGCTGCAGAGTGCACTGGGCTGTGGGCAGGGAGCCTGGAGAAGAGCCTGGACCTCCCTGTGAGGAGCAGAGCGGGCCTAGGGTGCTGTGCTTCATCCCAGACTCAGGCTGTGCGGGGAGGGGTACTGCAGGGCCGTCCACTGGGGCCGTTGGGCCCTGGGAGGCTGCTGGACTCTGGCTGTTCACCATCTGGTCACTGCTGCTGGGGATAGGAGGGGTAGCAGAGGGAAGGATGGGCCCTGTAGCAGGAGGGGGCACAGAACAGGAAAGCTGTGGGCTGCTGCTGGTCCCACTGGCCTCAGCCTTGACCTCGTCCTCACCCATCAAGAACTTATTGAGGCGCTGGAAGGCCTCTCTCTTCTCTCGATCTAGGTCTTCCGCAGTGACCCGAAAACCCAGCAGGGGCGGTAGCGGCAGCTCCAGGGGGGGTCCTCGCCTCCGTGGTAGCAAACAAAACTTACGTCTTCGGGGCCTAGAACTGTCAGCTGGGGGTGGGCAATTAGGGGGTGTTCCTGCCCGCCCCATGGTGGAATCTGCCACGTCTTCCTGGTGTGTCCTGTTCGTCTGCGAATCCTCTGAGGTGGCTGATGAAGCCTGGGAGCCTTCCTCCTTCTCTTTCTTCCTGGTTCTGAGGGCCAGGTGGGAGTGGCGAGCTGCTGGAGCCCTCCAATTTGATGGCGGGTACCCACGGGTGGAGCTATACGAGCTCCAGATGGCGTTTCTTGGGGGTAAGGTGGCCAGGTAGGAGGCTCCATCTTTCCTCCTGTCTGTCTCTTCAGAGCTCTGGGCTTGGAGGGGTCTCTGCAGAGGTCCAGGCCTGGGAACGAAAGAGCAGAGACCTCCACTGCCCCTGTAGGGCCTGAAAGCTGAGCGAGCTCGCCCTTCGCTGGGGGGGCCCCCTCTCGGCTCAGCAGAGGTCTGTGTGACTGTGGGATGTGCCCTCTGCCCAGCCCTCCCTTGATCCCTCTCTCCCACCTCCCTCCCTGCATCCTCCATCCTTGGGTCTTGGGCGCCCCTGGGGGCTGCAGGCTGCAAGGGGCTACTTCCTGCGCCTGGACCAAGCAGACAGTCCTGCGGGAGGCCGTGGGATAGGGTGCACATGGTCCTGGCTTCCTCTGAAGTCCTCGCCTGTGCCATGAGGTAGAGATGCTCAGAGAGGACCCGGGTCCGCAGCTTCCTGGGGGACGTCTCCAGACGCTTGGTGATCTGTGGAGCAATCTTGATGGCCACTGGGAGGATGACCTGCAAGTGGGTGGAGGAACACCGGTAGCTGGGTGACCCTGGGAAGCCAGGATCGCGGGGTGGGTGCGGGAGCAGCCCCCATGCTTCCCAGTCTCCTAAAAGGTCCCTCTCTCCCTGAGCCAAGGGCAGGACTGAGGTATACTGCTTGCCTGAGTTACTGCCAGCAGGAACAGCAGGTAATCAGGTTTGACTGCGACAGGTGGGAGCGCTGTTCAGCCGCCAGTTCTGCCAAAGGATGCACAAGCACTGCGTGGTCAGTTGCTCAAAGGCATCTTTATAACAAAGGTCTGGAATGTGCGCGCAAGCGCAGCATGTTAAAGGAGCGCCCTGGGGCGCAGAACGTCCTTATGAGGGCAGCAGTGTCAGATTCCAGAGGAGTCAGTGCGCATGAGACTTATGATCCTCATGTGTGATTGGAAAGGTGTGAAACCTGGGGCATGACTGATCTTAGGAAGGAGGAGATGCCTGCAGCAGATGCAGGGCTGACTTCTTGGGAGTCTGGGCGGTACATTCTCTTCTTTTCCCAATGTCCCCCTGAGCACTGAGGGTTTTTGCCTTGAGGTTTATGAGTCAGTGAGAGGGCATTGCTTCTTCTCCCGTTGCCCTGTCTCAGTGTTGTGGAGGCACGGTCAGAAATAAGTATTGGTGCCCACTGTCTATCAAATCCCAGGGTCTTGTATTTTTAGGGCTGAGTAGTATTCCGTAGCATGTATAGTATACCTAACTGGACTAGTGTGCGGTGTATTTTTGCTGGGAATTTTCATTTCATAAGCAGTTGTGAAGTATAGTGATTACATATATAAAATAACACATTTAAATGAATATTCCCCAGCAGAGAGGGGGAAGCAGAGTCTCTGGCTCATCAGCTGCTTTCTGAGGGGTGAGTTTGGGGTCCTGGCCTGTGTTTCCTCCAGCCCTCCTGTGGGATTGCCCGAGGATGCGGCCGTTCTCTTCCTAACTGTTTAGTTCCCCACCAGCCCCTTTCACCCACTTCCAGGCACTTTAAGGGAACAAAAGGTCAGAATTTAGTTTTGTTTCCCACCTTTCTCTGGCTCTGTTGACTTTAGCTCATCTCTTATCTCTGTCCTTGCTGTCTGTCTCCAAGCTTTCCACTGCTTTTCTGTTTTCTCCATTCTCTGTGTGCACATCCAGTGATTTTTTTTTCAATTTTGATGAGTGTATGTTAAATTCTAAATATGTCCACTTGTGTCTTTTTTCTATTTTTTATTCTCTTCTAAGAGCTTGTTCCTTTACATTAATTTCAAGAGCCATGTTTTGTCTGATAATGCCTTCATTTGGGTTATTTCACAACTGAATTGTTGCCCTTTCCCTTGAGAATTGCTTAGATTTCCCTAGTTCTTTACATACCTTGTGGTGTGATTCTGGATGGGGTCCTGGACAGTTTACTAACACCATTGTGAAAAATTATTCATGAACTCTGATAGGAAGCTTAAGGCAGTGTTCCTCACTGATAACTTAAGAGAAGCTATTTGAATAAAATAAAACGAGGAAATGGCTGGTTGATGTTTAAGGAAATCTCTCTAGGGGCCAGCATGTTGCATGGTGGTTAAAGATCTGGACTCCCACATGGGCAACTGTTGTTCAATTCTTAGACCTGGAGTCTTGATAAATCATGCCAGGCTAATGTGGGGGAGTGCCCAAAATCCCAGGGGGAGAAGGGATTATGGTTTGGCCATCCCCTTTTGGGAGTGATTTCTCATTTTCCCTCTCACTGTCTGTCTCTCTCTCCAGCAAGTACACATGTCCTATGGCAAAAACCTAAAAGAAAGAAAGAAAGATCAGTATAACCTCATTTACTGGTTTCAATTGACAATATATAATACATCACTGCTGTCATTTTCCATGCCTACAGATAATTTATTTTGTATTTTTGAATAAAGAAATATTTGTACATTCCTAATCCTGGGTGCAAGAGACATGTACCAAAGTATTGCTTTCAGCTAACACCATTATGAGACTCTGTCATTTTCCTAGACAATCAGCATAGTTAAGATGAAACCATACATTGTGCCTTGTCCTCTGTCAACAGATATTCTACTCCCAGGACATCTTAAAGCTATTCATAAGGGTCCACATGGAACACACACATTGGATTTAATCTTTGTCAAAATCCTTGGTAACACAGTGACCACAATGTTGACTTTTGGGCCAAGGAAGTGAGTCAGGTCTTCAGCACAGGTGGTTCATCACATAGAATTCATTCCTTGCCTTGGTTTCAGATACATACAGGATGGAAGTACTGCTAGATGGATTATGTTTCTAAATTCACGGATTTCTTCAGCATTCGATTGACCAGTGGTGGACATGATGATACTTTAACATTTAGTCTTTGTCCTTGATTATATCAATGTTAAGATTTAGATAAAATAAAAGTTTTTGTTTTTGTTTTAATCACTGCAAGTTTTCCAGTAGTAACCACCAGAACGCAATCAGCAGGCTCCACCCATAAGAAGTCGAAGGCTCTGAGAGGTCACTGACACCACCATGCCCAAGAATGAAGGTAAAGGAAGTAAAAACAGGTGTAGGGAGTAAGAATGAGAATGAAGCTGAAAAAACAGAGTTGGTGTTTCAAGAAAATGGACAAGAGTATGCTCAGGTTATCAAGATGTTGGAAATGGACTATTAGAGGCAATGTGTTATGATGATGCAAAAAGGTTATGTCATCAGAGGAAAACTGAGAAAAAAGGTGTAGATATGTTGGTTGGTCTACAAGAATATCAGGGTAACAAAGTACATGTAATTTTGAAGTACAATGCAGATGAGGCTAGAAGTCTCAAGGCATGCGGAGAGCTTCCAGAACATGCTAAGATCAATGAAACAGACACATTTGGTCCTGGAGATGATGAAATCCAGTTTGATGATATTGGAGATGGTGATGGAGACATTGATGATATTTAAATTCAACTCAGTGTTTCACCTTCCAAGTTTTCTGATGATCATTCTACATTTGCAATTGGTATTCATTAAGAAGACTATTTGGTATGAGGATAGTTTAATTTGTTTAAAAATATTTATTGTATTTCTTTTAAAGCTGATGATACCAAATTCTCTTAAATGAAATGGGAACAAAGTTATTTTGATGTAATAGAACTTTGGTTTAAAAAACTCATTATATCCACATTTAAAAGAAAGAAAACTATCTTCACATCTAGAAAAGGGATGTTGTGAATAAATGGTTTGCATTATAATCAAAATGGATTATAATAAGGTCTAGTTCCAACTGTTTACTCAACAAAATCTTTCTGCATATTTAGTTATTTAGATGTTCTCTTGAAGTTTTATAAAAAATTACAAGAATGCAGAGAAGAGCATTTGGGAACACATACAAATAAGGCTATGTTTCATATGTATGTAGCCATAAGTATTTTTATATAGACTTTAAAATAAACTTTATTTTTAAAATTTATTTATTTTTATTTAAATTTATTTTAATTTCTTTTATACAGTCAATCATATATGTGACTTAGTTTGTATAGTGAATATTCTGACAGAAAGGTTATAGGCCACTCCACCTCTGACTGTGTTGGCCCTCTGGGTGCAGTTTCATGGCTGCGCAACCCTCCCCTCCCAGCCAGGGTACCCCCTTCCAGACCCCAGTGCTAGTCAGGACAGAAAGCTTCCAGGCCACTCCAACTCTGGCTGTGTTGGCACTCTGGGTGCAGCTTCAGGACTGTGAAGACTCCCTCAGCCAGGGTGCCCTCTTCCAGACCCAGCTCTAGCCACGTAGGCAAATCTCACTGTCCTCTTGTTCTTCTCTGTCCCTTCTAATTTTTTCTTTTTTTCTCTTTTATAAAGAACAGCTTTTCTGCCCTGTTTGTGCCTTTCTCTTGTTAATTTGTGTAATCTTCCCTCAACTAGGACAGAAAGCTTCCAGACCACTTTACCTCTGACTGTGTTGGTTATGTGATTTTCTATTTTTAACCCAATTTTATTATCTACCATGTGATTTCTGTTTTATTCCCTCCTCTTTCTGTTCTAGTTTTTCTTCATCTTTCTTAATTTATATTTCCTACATTCTTTCTTTTTTAATTTACTTTCCTATTTTACTGCTCATTCCTTACCCATTTCATACAGAAGACTAGGTGCATAGTAGCTACACATGAACATGGTGAATTTTAGACAATTCTTTGCACCCCACTGTAGCTGTTGCACAAGAAGTGAAATTCTCTGTCATAAATCCAATTGCAAAACTTACTTTGTGATTCTCACACTGGAGGACATGGTAGAAAGGAGAAAATAGCAACAAACTATTTCATAGTAAGGGAAATACGTGAGCTCACAGTCACCGAAACCCTCTCCAACAAATTAGCCAAAAGTCAACACATTACCAAATGACTAAGAATCAGAGAAGAGCCTCAAGCATGAGAGAATAAAGTAATACATTTCCAGCCAGGGAACAGTGTAACTCATCTCCAGGTAGAGAAAATTTAGAGGATATTACAAAAGTGTCAGAAAAAGAATTTAAAATATTTATGGTAACAGCATTTGATGAGATGCAAGAGAAAAAAGACGTTGAGCTCCAAGAGATGAGAAAGTGCTTCTATGATATAAAAGAAAAATTAGATACCATAAAAAAGAATCAAACAGAACCATGCAGAAGATAGAATCTTAGGAGTAGAATAAAAAACTTCTGACCTAGGAAAAAGTAATCAAAAAGACTGAAAAACCAGCAAGAAAACTCAGGATACTATATGAGAAATACGATACTATGATGCCCAAACATCTGAATAATTGGTATCCCAGAAGGTGAAGAAACCAATAAGGGCACTGATAATCTATTCCATGAAATTCTGGAAGAAAACTTTCCAAGTCTAGAGAGGCACTCAAACATCCAAACTCAAGAAATACAAAGAACCCCAAGTAGAATCAATCCAAGAAGATCCTCTCTATGGCATATCATACCTAGATTGGCCAAAACTGCAGACAAAAACAAGATACTAAGATTGGCAGGAGAGAAAAGTCAAATCATTTACAAAGGCTAGCCCTTCAGGCTAACACTGGACTTCTTATCTGATACAATGTAAGCAAGGAAAGAATGGGGAAATATATTCAAAGTATTAAAGGAAAAACAATTTCAACCAAGAATACTATACCCAGCAAGACTATCCTTCATATAGGAAAAGAAGATAAGAGATTCTTCCTCCACCTGTGGTGCTCAGTTCCTTCTGTGTGGTAATTGGAAAAAAGCTGCCACTGTGATGAGTGTGCTCTGCCGGACAACGTGTCCATGAAGCTATAATTTTAGAAACTGCTATATTTGTCCAGGATAAAGAAAATGAATTTATTTTTGGGCACACATGCTCACCAGGCAGTGTGGAAAAGTTTCAGAAAGCAAGCCACCAGGTCCAGCTCCAGAATATGAACTGTGCTCAGGGGTTCATGTCATTTGAGGATGTCACTATGGACTTTACCTGGGAGGGATGGAAGGACCTGGAAGATGCTCAGAAGGTTCTATACAAAGATGTGATGCTGGAGACATACAGCAACCTGGTGTTTTTGAGAAACATTCCCACATCCTCAGTCCAAGTTGGAACCCTTCTGGAGCTCTACAGAAGCTCAAACACTCCTGAATCTGTGTGTGGCCACAGTTGTGTTCCAGGATTCCAAAAAAATTCCTCAAGAAGGACGACCTGCTTGCTCCTTTGTGTTTCTTGCCTTGAGTCAAATATTTCAAATCAAACAAGTATGAAATATAACTACACTGTTATTCCCTACAATTACTCAATAAAAAAGAAACTATTACTATTAGAATTAAACATAGGCACCAGCAGGTTGTATGGCGGTGAAGGCACTGTCTGATGTGGCTGTTCAGTTCCCAACCCTGAGACTTGAAGGTCATGCCAGGTGCATGTGCGTGCATGCCCAAAATCCTAAAAGGAGAAAGGAGGAGAAGAAATCGTGGCATGGCCATCTGTCCTGGTGGGTGATTTCCAGCTTTCTGTCTCTCTGTCTCTCTAACTTTCTTATGAGCACGTGTGTCCTATAGCAAAAACCTCACACACATACAAAAAAGAAATGAAACATTGAACACCATTATTTTTAATTCACATGTTCATTGTTTTGATATATTTGTTTTATAACAGTATTTGACACTATTATGTGTAAGCTGTTTTCTGGCCATGCTAAATCTATTAGTCTCAACTTTGGAACTATTTCCAAACTCCTTTGGAGTTTGGTGCTGAGTAAGACAGTGTAAATCTTAGATTTCATACTGGACCATGTTAGTGATGAAAAGAAGTTTGTGTATTTATTAAGAGTACCTGTGGGTGCCTTCAACTTTGAATTTTACTTTTATTCCCATCTAATAAGCACAAAATAATTACAGATAAATTATTAATAAAATGTTCTATAATTTTTTTTAAAAAATTAAAAAAGAAGATAAAAACTTTCTTGGATAAACAAAACCTGAAAGAATTTACCAACTCCACACAAGATCTTCAAGAAATTATTTTTTTATTCATTATTTATTTTTTAATATGCATTCAGTCACATTGTTTAGCTTACAAAGTGAACATTTCAATATGTGAACATTTCTCCCCCAGACCAGTTTATCAAAATATCTTCAACAGATAACACCACACCTCCCCGTCCCATCAATGCTCTGCCTCTGTATCTCTCCTTCAAATGACCCTCCGTAGGCCCCACTCATCCACAAACACTATATCTTGCATTTATACCCATCTCACATGTTTTTATATTTTTTAGTCAATCAGTTTCTGTCATAGAGTGCAGACACTCGGTATATATTAAGTAGGGACATACAATGTCTCTCCTGCATAGCCTGACTTGCTTCACTCAGCAGTCAATCTTTCATATTCTTCCACTTTCTGTGAAAAGACAGGGTTTTGTTGGTTTTTATGGCTGAATAGTATTCCATAGAATATATGTGCCACAGTTTTTCAATCCATTCATCCCTAAGGGGCATTTGGGTTGGTTCCATGTCTTAGCAATCGTGAATAGTGCCTCAATAAACATCGATGTTCAAGCACTTATCCAATGAAGAATTCTTCTGACCTTTGGGTAGATACTGAGGAGTGGGATTGCTGGATCATATGGTAGTTCTATTTGTAGATTTTTGAGGAATCTCCAAATTGTTCTCCACAGTGGCTGAACCAATTTGCATTCCCACCAGTGGTGTAAAAGAGTTCTCCTTTCTCCACACCCACGTCAACACCTATCGGTTTTTTTGTTTGTTTGTTTGTTTATTTTTTTTTTTTTTAAATCTTAGACATTCTGACTGGGGTTAGGTGGTACCTCATTGTAGTTTCGATCTGCATTTTCTTTACGATAAGGGATGTTGAGCATTTTTTCATATGCCTTTTGGCTATTCATATGTCATCTTTAGAGAGTGATTTTTCCACTCCTTCTCCCATCTTTTAATAGGGTTGATCAATCTTATTAAATCATCTTTTTTCCAAACAATGGCTTGAGTTCCTTGTGTATTCTTGCTATCAGTCCCTGATCTGATGCATAATTTACAAAAATACTTTCCCATTCTGAGGGCTATCAGTTCACACTAATTACTGTGTCTTTTGCCATGCAGAAACTTCTTAGTCTGATGTAATCCCAATTGTCTATTTTAGGGATTATCGACTGTGCTTTGGGGGTCTTATTTGAGAAGACTTTCCCTACAACAGTGTCTCCCAGAGTTTCCCCAGTGTATTCTAGGAGCAGTTTTACAGTTTGAGGTCTTAGATTTAGATCCTTGATCAACCTTGACTTGATTTTTTGTCAAAGGTGAGAGGTAGGGGTTCAGATTCATCTTTCTGCAAGTGGAAATCCAGTTTCTCTAGCACCATTTGCTGAAGAGGTTTTCCTTTTCCCACTGGATTGAGTGGTACCCCTTGTCAAAAATCAGTTGACTGTATGTTTGGGAATTTATTTCTGGGGACTCTATTCTGTTCCATTGGTCCACGTGCCTGTTTCTATGCCAGTACCATGCTGTTTTGATTACCACAGCTTTGTAGTATATTTTTGGGTCAGGGAGTGAGATGCTACCCACTCCTCTCTTCTTGTGTAGAATTGCTTTGGCAATATGGGGTCTATTATGATTCCAGACGAATTTTATGATTGTCTTTTCTAGATCTGTGAAGAATGTGTCTGGTACTTTGATTGGTATTGCATTAAATATGTAAAGTAATTTGAGTAGAATTGCCATTTTGATTATATTAACTCTTCCAATCCAGGAACATGGGATGCCCTTCCACTTTTTTGTGTCATTTTCAATTTAGTTTTTTAGCTTCTCATAGTTTTCCTTGTGGAGGTCCTTAATTTCTTTGGTTAGATTTATTCCTAAATATCTTATATTTTTGGTGGCTATAGTAAATGGAATAACTTTTTTCAGTTCTATTTCCATCTACCTGTTATTTGTATATAGAAATACTATCAAGTTCTGTATATTGAATTTATATTCTGCAACTTTACTGTAATCATATATTACTTCCAGTAATTTTTCCATGGAGACCATTGGGTCTTCTATGTATACAATCATTGTTATCTGTGAATAGAGTTTCACGTCTTCTTTTCCTATTTGAAAGCCTTTTATTTTTTTGTCTTTTCTGATTGTGTTGGCAAGGACTTCCAGTACTATATTGAAAAGGAGTGGAGAAAGTGGGCATCCTTGTCTTGTTCCCGTGTTTAGTGGGAAAGCTTTTAGCTTTTCTCATTCAGGATGATGTTCGCTATGGGTTTTTCATAGATGGCTTTTATTGTGTTGAGAAATGGCCCTTCTGTGATGATATTACTGAGAGTCTTGATAATGAAGGGATGCTGTATCTTATCAAATGCTTTTTCTACATTAATTGATATAACCATATAGTTTTTATCTTTGTCCCTGTTAATATGATGTATTACATTCATGGTTTTGTGTATGTTCAACCAGCCTTGCATTCCTGGAATAAAGCCTACCTGATCATGCTGTATGATCTTTTATATAAGTTGTTGGATATGATTTGCTAGTATCTTGTCGAGAATCTTTGTGTCTATATTCATCAGAGATATTGGTTTATAGTTTTCCTTCCTTGTCCTGTCCTTATCTGTTTTAAGGATAAGAGTGATAGAGGCTTCATAGAATAAATTAGGGAGAGATTCACCCTTTTGGATCTTTAGAAATAACTTGAGCAGAATGGGGGTTAACTCTTATTTGAAAGTTTTGTAGAATTCAGAGGTGAATCCATCAGGGCCAGGGCTTTTCTTTGATGGGAGATTATATATTACTGATTCAATATCCTGGCTTGTTATGGGCCTATTCAGACTTTCTATATCCTCCAAGCTCATTCTTGGTAAATTATATTGGCCCAGGAATTTGTTCATCTCATCTAGGTTGTCTTGTTTCTTAGCATATAGATGTTCAAAGTATCCTCTAATGATGTTTTGAATTTCTATTATGTCTGTTGTTATATTACCAGCTTCATTGCAGATTTGATTCACCTGGTTCCTTTCTCACTTCTTCTCAATAATCTCTCTAGTGGTGTATCGATTTTGTTTATCCTTTCAAAGAACCAGCTTTTACACTTATTTATTTTTTGTATAATACGTTTATTTTCTATTTCATTTGTTTCTGCTCAGATCTTTATTATTTCCTTTCTCCTGGGGTTTTTTGGATTTTTTTTTTTTTTTGCTGTTGCTTTTCCAGTTCTCTGAGGCATGATATCAGAGATAGTCTTTCTTCCATCTTCCTCTTATGTTCACTAATTGCTATGAACTTCCCTCTTATGACTGCTTTAGCAGTGTCCCAAAGATTATGGAAACTTGTGTCCTCATTGTCATTAGCTTCCATGAATCTTGATTTCAGTCTTTATTTCTTCGGTAGTAGTGGAGTCATTCAGGGGTAGATTATTTAATTTCCATGTATTTGGGTATTTTTGAGGCTTTCTCTTGAAATTAAAATCCAGTTTAATTCTATCATGGTTGGAGAAGATGCTGGATATAGCTTCAATGCCTCTGAATCTGTAGAGGCTTGCTTTATGTCCTATGACATGGTCAATCTTTGAAAAGGTTTCATGTCAGGGTGAGAAAAAAAGCGTATCTCATGTTTTTTGGATGGAAAGTTCTATAGATGTCTGTTAAGTCCATTTGATTTATGGTATTGTTTAGATCCTTGATCTCTTTACCTATATTTTTCCTACATGATCTGTCCAGAGGGGATAGCGTGGTGTTGATATCTCCAACAATTAGTGTGTTGCAGTCTATCTCCCCTTTTAGATCTAACTATTTTTCCTTCACATATTTGGGTGTTCCTGTGTTAGATGCATAGATATTTATAAGTGTTATATCTTCTTGATCTATAGAGCCTTTTACTATGATATAGTACCCTTCTTTGTCTCTTCAAACAGTTTTTATTTTAAAGCCTATTTTGTCAGAAATTAGTATCGCAACTCCAGCTCTTTTCTGGTTCCCATTTGCATGGAAAAACTTTTTCCAACCCTTCACTTTCAGTCTATGTATGTCTTTCTCCATGAGGTTGGTTTCCTATAGGCAACAGATAGAAGATTTCTGTTGTTTCATCCATTCAGCCAGTCTGTGTCTCTTGATTGGAGAATTTAATCCATGAACATTCAATGTTATTATTAATGTTACAGGATCTGTACCGACGTTTAAGTTGGCCATTGTCTTAGTTGCCTTTTATTTATTTGTTTCTGGCTGTTAATTCCTTAGTTTTCTTGGAACAGAACATTCTTCAGGGTTTCTTGAAGAGCTGGTCTGGTGTTGGCAAATTCTTTCAGGTTTTGTTTATCTGAGATTTTAATCTTTTTTTCCCATATGAAGGATAATCTTGCAGGATATAATAGTCTTGGTTGAATTTTTTTTTCTCTCTTAAAACTTTCAATACATCTTCCCATTCTCTCCTTGCTTGCATTGTTTCCGTTGAGAGGTCCAGTGTTAGCCTGATGGGATGGCCTTTGCAAATCACTTCTCATTTCTCTCTTGCCAGTTTTAGTATCATGTCTTTATCTGTGGTCTTGGACAGCCTGGCAAAGATGTGCGTTGGGGAAGATCTTCTAGGGTTGATTCTATTTAGGGTCCTTCATATTTCTTGGGTCTGGATGGTTGAATGCCTCTCTAGACTTGGGAAATTTTCTTCCAGGATTTCATGAAATAGATTTTCCATGCTGTTATTAGTTTCTTCACCTTCTGAGATGCCAATTATTCTGATGTTTGAGTGTCTAATGAAGTCTAGTATTTCTCGTATATTATCCTCGAGTTTTGGGGGATTTTTTTGTTGTTGTTTTCTCAATCTTTTTGGTGTTTTTTTCTAGGTCAGAGGTTTTATCTTCTACATCAGATATTTGGTCTTCAGCATGGTCTATTCGACTTTTAATTCTTTCAAGAGAGTTTTTGATTTCCTGTATTGCAGACTTTATCTCTAATAGTTCCACCTGATTCTTTCTCAGAGTGTCCATTTCTTCTTTCATGTCCTGGAAGGACTTACTAATCTCCTGTATTCATTGTCTCTTTTCTGTTCCAACTCATAGAATTTGGAAACCATGAATGTTCTAAATTCTTTATCTGACATTTTGGTAACATCCTCCATATTTACGAGAGATGGAGGGGAGTTACCATTTTCCTTTGATGGAGAAATATTTCCTTGTTTATTCAGAACTGAGGCTCTTCTACTTTTAGCCACTGGAAGATGTATTCACTTTTGAATACCTCTTATGGGGACATTTCTCTGATGAGGAATAAGTGAGTTTCCCTTTTGCTGCAAATTGATGTTTGCCAAAGTCTCTCTTCTGTTGTTTTTAACAATGTGATCTCAAGAGGGGTATACTACTGGGGTGCCTGAAAAGCAGTATTTCCTAGGGGGTGGGATCTTGGTCTGGCAAGCCTGGAAGTAAGGCAAGGGGGCAGAGCTGTCCCTGTCTCAGTGTCCCTATCTGACCAGAGGCCTGGAGCTTGTTCTGTTACCTGCTGCTGGGGAAAAGACAGTCTTTTCAAGAAATTCTTAAAGGAGTACTATACCAAGAAAACTAAAGACAGAGAGCAATAAGAGAACAAAAAATTACTGAGTATATGGCTGGAAAAATATATTCTATGCAAATGGAAACCAAAAAAAGAGCTGGATTTGCTATACTGATTTCAGCCAAAATAGGCCTTAGGACAAAAAAACCATAAGAAAAGACAAAGAAGGGCATTATATAGTAGTAAAAGGGCTAATTCGCCAAGAAGATATAACGCTTATAAATATCTATGCACCCAACTAAGGAGCACTCAAATATGTAAAGGAAAGACTGCTAGATCTAAAAAGAGAGATAGACTGTAACACAATAATTGTTAGAGATCTCAACACCCCCATTGTCTCTTTTAGACAGGCCAGTGAGGTAAAAGATAAGCAAAGAGATTCTGTTCCTAAATGATACCATAATTCAGATGTACGTGTCTCGGCCTCTGCCAGTAAGTTTAAGAATAACATATCTCTGGATGATAATCTGTCACTGTTCACCCACAGAGCATGGTCCTGTGAAGGAAAGAGTTAGAAAAGGGAGGAAGACACAGAATCAGAGATGCAGGGGAGCACAGACAAGCTGTGCTGCTCAGTCATACTAAGCTTCTTTATTTATACATTTTACAAGGCACAGTAAACTGTTGGCAAGCTTTCAAGAATGCAGTTGAAGTTCTATAGTTAGAGATAAGGACTTTAGTGTAGACATCTTTCAACATTGTTGCTATCATGTGTGATCCTATGATGCATCATAGGTCAAGCCAGTTTCCTTATGCTGTTCCTCTGCAACTCCAAGGAAAGCTGTCGGAGTATGCATCAAAGAGGATAGTGTGTGAGCCATAAACATTATATAGAACAGGCATCACATGTATTTCCACAAAATCTCTGGCATCTAAGGCATGGGTCAGCTGGCTCCAGTGAGTAATTAGAGAGGCATACTGATAACTGCTTCCTGTAACTAGGCTCTAGGCTGCATACCCAGACAGAATTGATAGACATTTATATAACATTCAAAAAAAAAAAAAAGACAAATTACACATTTTTCTCAGCCAAGCATGGTACTTTCTTGAAGACTGACCACATGATAGGGCACAAAACCAGTCTTTACAGATTCAAAGGCATATAAACTATATACACCATCTTCTCCAACCATGATGGAGTTAAACTTGATATTAATCACAGATAAACCCTTGAAAATACACAAATACATGGAAACTAAATGATCTACTTCTAAATAACTCCATGACTACTGCAGAGATTAAGACGTTAATCAAAAGATTCATGGAAACTAAAGATAATGAGTACAGAAGTTTCCATAATCTATGAGATACTGCAAAACCAGTCATAAGGGAGAAGTTATAGCAATTAGTGTGCACAAGAAAAAGATGAAAAGGTGGAAAAGAACAATCTCATGCCTCAGGGAATTGGAAAAACAACTACAGAAAAAAAAATGCCAGGAAAAAATAAATAATAAAGATTCAGAAGAAATAAATGAAATAGAAAATAAGCAAATATACAGAAAATAAATGAGAGTAAAAGCTGGTTCTTTGAAATGATAAACAAGATTGATACACCATTAGCTAGACTAATTAAGAATAATAGATAAAGAAACCAGATACACCAAAATTGCAATGAATTAGGCAACATTACAATAGACATAATAGAAATGCAAAACATCATTAGAGGATACTATGAGCAATTATATGCCAACAAACTAGAAAACCTGGATGAGATGGACAAATTCCTAGACACACATAATCTACCAAAATTGACTCAGAAGGACATAGAAAGCCTAAATAGACATGTAACATGCAATGAAATTGAATCAGTAATAAATGACTTCCCAACAAAGAAAAGTCCAGGTCCCAAAGACTTCAGTGCTGAATTTTACAAAACTTTAAAAGCGGTAACTCCCATTGTACTCACACTGTTTCTAGAGATCAAAATAAAGAAACCTTTCCAAATCCATTCTATGAAGCCTCTATTACCCTCATTTCCAAATTTGAAAAGAATACAACAAAAAAGGAAAACTACAGACCCCTATCTCTGATGAATATAGATGCAAAAATTTTCAACAATATACTTGCTAACCATATTCAACAGCATATAAAAAAAGGTTATTCATCATGACAGGGTAGGCTTTATCCCAGGGATACAAAACCATAAAAATAAAGCACCATATTAACGTAAAGAAAGATAAAAACCATATGATCATTTCAATTGATGCAGAAAAAGCATTTGACAAAATACAACATTCCTTTACTATCAAGACTCTCAGGAAAATTGTCATAGAAAAATTGTTTCTCAGCATAATAAAAGCCATCTTTGAAAAACCTATAGCTAACATTATACTGAATGGGGAAAAGCTGAAAGCCTTTCCACTAAAAACTGGCACAAGACAAGGGTGCTTTCTCCACTCCTATTCAATATACTACTGGAAGTTCTAGCCAATGCAATCAGACAAGAGAAGTAAATAAAAGGCATTTCAATAGGGAAAGAAGAGCTAAAATTATGTCTACATGCAGATGACATGATTGTATACATAGAAGACCCAATAGCATCCATGAAAAAACTCCTCGAAGTAATAAATGCATACAATAAAGTGGCTGCATACAAAATTAACTTACAAAAATATCTAATGCATTTCTATACACAAACAAGCAGACAGAGACAGAACTGAAGAAATTAATCACATTTATCATAGCCACAGAAGTATAAGATACCTAAGAATAAAACTAACCGAGGAAGTCAAAGACCTCTATTAGGAAAACAATGAAAACTTTAAAAAGGAAATACCAAAGGACACAAAAAAGTGGAAGGACATCCCAAGTTCCTGAATAGGGAAAATTAATATAATCAAAATGGCAATCCTTTCCAAATCAATCTACATATTTAATGCCATCCCATAAAAGTGTAAGACATTTTTCACAGATTTAGAAAAGACAATCATAGAATTTTTCTGGAATGATAAAAGAGCCTGTATTGCCAAAGTCATCCTGTGCAAAAAGAGTTGCATGGGTGACATCTCACTCCCTTACCCCAAAATATATTTTAAAGTGTGATAATCAAAACAGCATGGTATTGGCACAGAACAAAGGCATGACGACCAATGGAACAAAATAGAGACCCCAGAAATAAATCCCAAAACATACAACCAACTGATCTCTGACAAAGGGTAGCAGTCAACCCAGTGGGAAAAGGGAAACCTCTTTGGCAAATGGTGCAAGAAAAACTGTGCATCCACCTGCGGAAAGATGAATATGAACCCCTATCTGTCACCATGAACAAAAAGAGTGTATTGGAGATCTAAACCTAAGACTGCAAACTATAAAACTATTGGTGGAAAACCCTGGAGAAAATCTGGAAGACCTTATGCAAGAACCCCAGAGCAAAGGCAATAACCCCCAAAATAGACAGGTGGGATTACATCAGATTAAGAATTTTTTGAACAGGAAAGTACAACGTAATTAGTGTGATCTGACAACCCTTGGAATGGGAGATAATTTTTTTGGAAATATTTTTGCTATAGGGCATGTGTGCTCTCCAGAAAGACAGAGAGAGACATAGAGACAGAAAGCAAGAAATCACCCCCAGACCAGATGGCCACGCTGCAATCCCCTCTCCTTCATTCTCCTCTCGGGATCTTGGGCACGCATGCTCACATGTCCAGCATGAATTTAAGCCACCGGGTCCAGGATTTGAACCATAGTCGACTACATGGGAGTCCAGCGACATAGCCATTACACCAACTGTGGGCCCAGAATGGAAGATAATTTTTGTCAACTGTGCCTAAGATAAGGGATTGATAACCAGAATACACAGGGAACTCAAGCTGCTTACCCAGAAGAAAATTATTAACCCAATTAAAAGATGGAAATGTGAACTGAATAAACAACTCTTTAAAGAAGACATATGAACAGTCAGAAGGCATATAAAAAATGGTCAATATCCCTCACCATAAGGGAGATGTACATCAAAACCACAATGAGATACCACCTAATCCCAGTCAGAATGGCGAAAATTAAAAAAAAAATAAATTGTTAAGTGCTGGAGGGGATCTGGTGCAAAGGGAACACTCCTACATTGTTGGTGGGAATGTAAAATGGTCCAGCCACTATGGAGAAAAATATGGAGGTTTTTCAAAGACCTTAAAATAGAACTACCACATGATCCATCCAGAAATTCCACTCCTGGGTATCTACACAAATGACAGGAAAAGGCTCTGTTGGAAAAGCCCTTGCATAACTATATTTATTGTGGTGTTATTCACAATTGCTAAGGCACGAAAGCAACCCAAATGTTCACAAACAGATGAATGGATTAAAAAAGTGTGGAACATATACTCCATGGAATACTATTCAGTCATAATAAACAACAAGGCCCTGGGATTTGATCAAAAGTGGACAAACATGGAAGATCTGTTGCTGATTGAAACAAATCAGGCTATGAAAGAGAGACACTGCATGTTTCCACTTAACATATAAGGACTGTCTGCACTCTATGGTAGACTGAAAATCTGGAGGACATAAAAGCATTAAAAATTGTTGTGGACACTAGAAACAAAGTGGAAGGAAAGCATGGGAGGGGAAGAGCATAGGAAGAAAAATTTGGGGAGAGAGGTGGAGAGGTAGGGCACTTGTGGGACACAGATATGGTTCATTATCTGTTGATGAGGATGTGTGTGGTATTCTCAACTAGGCTGAACTGAAGAGTATATCGTGCTGGGTAAAGTCTCTTTGGAATCTAAGTGATGTATAGCAATTGAATGTATAAATAATAATAATAATAATAATAATAATAATAATAATAATGAAAAAAGAAAAAGAAAAGAAATTGAAAGATTTGAAGACTCAATAGGAAAGACCAGTATAGATACCAGAGACTATAGAGAAAAGGGGTGGATATTGGAGTGTAGGTGGGAGAGGATCAGCAAAATAAAATTTAACAGACATGAGATTCTCTGAGAAGATTCCTCACGGAAACTGGGAACTAGATATTTCAGGGCACAGGAGAAATGAAGATTTTCTACTCATAATTCAGCCTCCAGCAAGCAAAGCTAGTGTGGCAGGAGAGTTGAGCCATTCTCTGAGAAGATTCCTCATGGAAACTGGGAACTAGATATTTCAGGGCACAGGAGAAATGAAGATTTTCTACTCATAATTCAGCCTCCAGCAAGCAAAGCTAGTGTGGTAGGGAGCCCCTCTGGCCTTCTATCTCTGTCTCTGTGTCTCTGAGGTCTCTGTCTGTCTCTGCTCCTGTCTCCTCATTTTTTTTTTGGTAATTTTTCCTTTTTACGATTTTTTTAAAGGTAGAGTTTCTCTCTGGCTCTCAGCTCCATCTTTTGTTTTGTTAATAATCCCTTCTGCTCCTTTCTCCCAAGCAGGAGAGTTGAGCCATTCTCTGAGAAGATTCCTCATGGAAACTGGGAACTAGATATTTCAGGGCACAGGAGAAATGAAGATTTTCTACTCATAATTCAGCCTCCAGCAAGCAAAGCTAGTGTGGTAGGGAGCCCCTCTGGCCTTCTATCTCTGTCTCTGTGTCTCTGAGGTCTCTGTCTGTCTCTGCTCCAGTCTCCACATTTTTATTTGGTAATTTTTCCTTTTTACGATTTTTTTAAAGGTAGAGTTTCTCTCTGGCTCTCAGCTCCATCTTTTGTTTTGTTAATAATCCCTTCTGCTCCTTTCTCCCAGGCAGGAGATTTGAGCCATTCTCTGAGAAGTTTCCTCATGGAAACTGGGAACTAGATATTTCAGGGCACAGGAGAAATGAAGATTTTCTACTCATAATTCAGCCTCCAGCAAGCAAAGCTAGTGTGGTACGGAGCCCCTCTGGCATTCTATCTCTGTCTCTGTGTCTCTGAGGTCTCTGTCTGTCTCTGCTCCTGTCTCCTCATTTTTTTTTATGGTAATTTTTCCTTTTTACGATTTTTTTAAATGTAGAGTTTCTCTCTGGCTCTCAGCTCCATCTTTTGTTTTGTTAATAATCCCTTCTGCTCCTTTCTCCCAGGCAGGAGAGTTGAGCCATTCTCTGTGAAGATTCCTCATGGAAACTGGGAACTAGATATTTCAGGGCACAGGAGAAATGAAGATTTTCTACTCATAATTCAGCCTCCAGCAAGCAAAGCTAGTGTGGTAGGGAGCCCCTCTGGCCTTCTATCTCTGTCTCTGTGTCTCTGAGGTCTCTGCCTGTCTCTGCTCCTGTCTCCTCATTTTTTTTATGGTAATTTTTCCTTTTTACGATTTTTTTAAAGGTAGAGTTTCTCTCTGGCTCTCAGCTCCATCTTTTGTTTTGTTAATAATCCCTTCTGCTCCTTTCTCCCAGGCAGGAGAGTTGAGCCATTCTCTGAGAAGATTCCTCATGGAAACTGGGAACTAGATATTTCAGGGCACAGGAGAAATGAAGATTTTCTACTCATAATTCAGCCTCCAGCAAGCAAAGCTAGTGTGGTAGGGAGCCCCTCTGGCCTTCTATCTCTGTCTCTGTGTCTCTGAGGTCTCTGTCTGTCTCTGCTCCTGTCTCCTCATTTTTTTTTGGTAATTTTTCCTTTTTACGATTTTTTTAAAGGTAGAGTTTCTCTCTGGCTCTCAGCTCCATCTATTGTTTTGTCAATAATCCCTTCTGCTCCTTTCTCCCAGGCAGGAGAGTTGAGCCATTCTCTGAGAAGATTCCTCATGGAAACTGGGAACTAGATATTTCAGGGCACAGGAGAAATGAAGATTTTCTACTCATAATTCAGCCTCCAGCAAGCAAAGCTAGTGTGGTAGGGAGCCCCTCTGGCCTTCTATCTCTGTCTCTGTGTCTCTGAGGTCTCTGCCTGTCTCTGCTCCTGTCTCCTCATTTTTTTTATGGTAATTTTTCCTTTTTACGATTTTTTTAAATGTAGAGTTTCTCTCTGGCTCTCAGCTCCATCTTTTGTTTTGTTAAGAATCCCTTCTGCTCCTTTCTCCCAGGCAGGAGAGTTGAGCCATTCTCTGAATAGATTCCTCATGGAAACTGGGAACTAGATATTTCAGGGCACAGGAGAAATGAAGATTTTCTACTCATAATTCAGCCTCCAGCAAGCAAAGCTAGTGTGGTAGGGAGCCCCTCTGGCCTTCTATCTCTGTCTCTGTGTCTCTGAGGTCTCTGCCTGTCTCTGCTCCTGTCTCCTCATATTTTTTATGGTAATTTTTCCTTTTTACGATTTTTTTAAAGGTAGAGTTTCTCTCTGGCTCTCAGCTCCATCTTTTGTTTTGTTAATAATCCCTTCTGCTCCTTTCTCCCAGGCAGGAGAGTTGAGCCATTCTCTGAGAAGATTCCTCATGGAAACTGGGAACTAGATATTTCAGGGCACAGGAGAAATGAAGATTTTCTACTCATAATTCAGCCTCCAGCAAGCAAAGCTAGTGTGGTAGGGAGCCCCTCTGGCCTTCTATCTCTGTCTCTGTGTCTCTGAGGTCTCTGTCTGTCTCTGCTCCTGTTTCCTCATTTTTTTTTTTTTTGGTAATTTTTCCTTTTTACGATTTTTTTAAAGGTAGAGTTTCTCTCTGGCTCTCAGCTCCATCTTTTGTTTGTTAATAATCCCTTCTGCTCCTTTCTCCCAGGCAGGAGAGTTGAGCCATTCTCTGAGAAGATTCCTCATGGAAACTGGGAACTAGATATTTCAGGGCACAGGAGAAATGAAGATTTTCTACTCATAATTCAGCCTCCAGCAAGCAAAGCTAGTGTGGTAGGGAGCCCCTCTGGCCTTCTATCTCTGTCTCTGTGTCTCTGAGTTCTCTGCCTGTCTCTGCTCCTGTCTCCTCATTTTTTTTACGGTAATTTTTCCTTTTTACGATTTTTTTAAAGGTAGAGTTTCTCTCTGGCTCTCAGCTCCATCTTTTGTTTTGTTAATAATCCCTTCTGCTCCTTTCTCCCAGGCAGGAGAGTTGAGCCATTCTCTGAGAAGGTTCCTCATGGAAACTGGGAACTAGATATTTCAGGGCACAGGAGAAATGAAGATTTTCTACTCATAATACAGCCTCCAGCAAGCAAAGCTAGTGTGGTAGGGAGCCCCTCTGGCCTTCTATCTCTGTCTCTGTGTCTCTGAGGTCTCTGTCTATCTCTGCTCCTGTCTCCTCATTTTTTTTTTGGTAATTTTTCCTTTTTACGATTTTTTTAAAGGTAGAGTTTCTCTCTGGCTCTCAGCTCCATCTTCTGTTTTGTTAATAATCCCTTCTGCTCCTTTCTCCCAGGCAGGAGAGTTGAGCCATTCTCTGAGAAGATTCCTCATGGAAACTGGGAACTAGATATTTCAGGGCACAGGAGAAATGAAGATTTTCTACTCATAATTCAGCCTCCAGCAAGCAAAGCTAGTGTGGTAGGGAGCCCCTCTGGCCTTCTATCTCTGTCTCTGTGTCTCTGAGGTCTCTGTCTGTCTCTGCACCAGTCTCCTCATTTTTTTTTGGTAATTTTTCCTTTTTACGATTTTTTTAAAGGTAGAGTATCTCTCTGGCTCTCAGCTCCATCTTCTGTTTTCTTAATAATCCCTTCTGCTCCTTTCTCCCAGGCAGGAGAGTTGAGCCATTCTCTGAGAAGATTCCTCATGGAAACTGGGAACTAGATATTTCAGGGCACAGGAGAAATGAAGATTTTCTACTCATAATTCAGCCTCCAGCAAGCAAAGCTAGTGTGGTAGGGAGCCCCTCTGGCCTTCTATCTCTGTCTCTGTGTCTCTGAGGTCTCTGTCTGTCTCTGCTCCTGTCTCCTCATTTTATTTTGGTAATTTTTCCTTTTTACGATTTTTTTAAAGGTAGAGTTTCTCTCTGGCTCTCAGCTCCATCTTTTGTTTTGTTATTAATCCCTTCTGCTCCTTTCTCCCAGGCAGGAGAGTTGAGCCATTCTCTGAGAAGATTCCTCATGGAAACTGGGAACTAGATATTTCAGGGCACAGGAGAAATGAAGATTTTCTACTCATAATTCAGCCTCCAGCAAGCAAAGCTAGTGTGGTAGGGAGCCCCTCTGGCCTTCTATCTCTGTCTCTGTGTCTCTGAGATCTCTGTCTCTGCTCCTGTCTCCTCATTTTTTTTTTGGTAATTTTTCCTTTTTACGATTTTTTTTAAAGGTAGAGTTTCTCTCTGGCTCTCAGCTCCATCTATTGTTTTGTCAATAATCCCTTCTGCTCCTTTCTCCCAGGCAGGAGAGTTGAGCCATTCTCTGAGAAGATTCCTCATGGAAACTGGGAACTAGATATTTCAGGGCACAGGAGAAATGAAGATTTTCTACTCATAATTCAGCCTCCAGCAAGCAAAGCTAGTGTGGTAGGGAGCCCCTCTGGCCTTCTATCTCTGTCTCTGTGTCTCTGAGGTCTCTGCCTGTCTCTGCTCCTGTCTCCTCATTTTTTTTATGGTAATTTTTCCTTTTTACGATTTTTTTAAATGTAGAGTTTCTCTCTGGCTCTCAGCTCCATCTTTTGTTTTGTTAAGAATCCCTTCTGCTCCTTTCTCCCAGGCAGGAGAGTTGAGCCATTCTCTGAGAAGATTCCTCATGGAAACTGGGAACTAGATATTTCAGGGCACAGGAGAAATGAAGATTTTCTACTCATAATTCAGCCTCCAGCAAGCAAAGCTAGTGTGGTAGGGAGCCCCTCTGGCCTTCTATCTCTGTCTCTGTGTCTCTGAGGTCTCTGCCTGTCTCTGCTCCTGTCTCCTCATTTTTTTTATGGTAATTTTTCCTTTTTACGATTTTTTTAAAGGTAGAGTTTCTCTCTGGCTCTCAGCTCCATCTTTTGTTTTGTTAATAATCCCTTCTGCTCCTTTCTCCCAGGCGGGAGAGTTGAGCCATTCTCTGAGAAGATTCCTCATGGAAACTGGGAACTAGATATTTCAGGGCACAGGAGAAATGAAGATTTTCTACTCATAATTCAGCCTCCAGCAAGCAAAGCTAGTGTGGTAGGGAGCCCCTCTGGCCTTCTATCTCTGTCTCTGTGTCTCTGAGGTCTCTGTCTGTCTCTGCTCCTGTTTCCTCATTTTTTTTTTTTTGGTAATTTTTCCTTTTTACGATTTTTTTAAAGGTAGAGTTTCTCTCTGGCTCTCAGCTCCATCTTTTGTTTTGTTAATAATCCCTTCTGCTCCTTTCTCCCAGGCAGGAGAGTTGAGCCATTCTCTGAGAAGATTCCTCATGGAAACTGGGAACTAGATATTTCAGGGCACAGGAGAAATGAAGATTTTCTACTCATAATTCAGCCTCCAGCAAGCAAAGCTAGTGTGGTAGGGAGCCCCTCTGGCCTTCTATCTCTGTCTCTGTGTCTCTGAGGTCTCTGCCTGTCTCTGCTCCTGTCTCCTCATATTTTTTATGGTAATTTTTCCTTTTTACGATTTTTTTAAAGGTAGAGTTTCTCTCTGGCTCTCAGCTCCATCTTTTGTTTTGTTAATAATCCCTTCTGCTCCTTTCTCCCAGGCAGGAGAGTTGAGCCATTCTCTGAGAAGATTCCTCATGGAAACTGGGAACTAGATATTTCAGGGCACAGGAGAAATGAAGATTTTCTACTCATAATTCAGCCTCCAGCAAGCAAAGCTAGTGTGGTAGGGAGCCCCTCTGGCCTTCTATCTCTGTCTCTGTGTCTCTGAGGTCTCTGTCTGTCTCTGCTCCTGTTTCCTCATTTTTTTTTTTTTGGTAATTTTTCCTTTTTACGATTTTTTTAAAGGTAGAGTTTCTCTCTGGCTCTCAGCTCCATCTTTTGTTTGTTAATAATCCCTTCTGCTCCTTTCTCCCAGGCAGGAGAGTTGAGCCATTCTCTGAGAAGATTCCTCATGGAAACTGGGAACTAGATATTTCAGGGCACAGGAGAAATGAAGATTTTCTACTCATAATTCAGCCTCCAGCAAGCAAAGCTAGTGTGGTAGGGAGCCCCTCTGGCCTTCTATCTCTGTCTCTGTGTCTCTGAGGTCTCTGCCTGTCTCTGCTCCTGTCTCCTCATTTTTTTTACGGTAATTTTTCCTTTTTACGATTTTTTTAAAGGTAGAGTTTCTCTCTGGCTCTCAGCTCCATCTTTTGTTTTGTTAATAATCCCTTCTGCTCCTTTCTCCCAGGCAGGAGAGTTGAGCCATTCTCTGAGAAGGTTCCTCATGGAAACTGGGAACTAGATATTTCAGGGCACAGGAGAAATGAAGATTTTCTACTCATAATTCAGCCTCCAGCAAGCAAAGCTAGTGTGGTAGGGAGCCCCTCTGGCCTTCTATCTCTGTCTCTGTGTCTCTGAGGTCTCTGTCTGTCTCTGCTCCTGTCTCCTCATTTTTTTTTGGTAATTTTTCCTTTTTACGATTTTTTTAAAGGTAGAGTTTCTCTCTGGCTCTCAGCTCCATCTTTTGTTTTGTTATTAATCCCTTCTGCTCCTTTCTCCCAGGCAGGAGAGTTGAGCCATTCTCTGAGAAGATTCCTCATGGAAACTGGGAACTAGATATTTCAGGGCACAGGAGAAATGAAGATTTTCTACTCATAATTCAGCCTCCAGCAAGCAAAGCTAGTGTGGTAGGGAGCCCCTCTGGCCTTCTATCTCTGTCTCTGTGTCTCTGAGATCTCTGTCTCTGCTCCTGTCTCCTCATTTTTTTTTTGGTAATTTTTCCTTTTTACGATTTTTTTTAAAGGTAGAGTTTCTCTCTGGCTCTCAGCTCCATCTATTGTTTTGTCAATAATCCCTTCTGCTCCTTTCTCCCAGGCAGGAGAGTTGAGCCATTCTCTGAGAAGATTCCTCATGGAAACTGGGAACTAGATATTTCAGGGCACAGGAGAAATGAAGATTTTCTACTCATAATTCAGCCTCCAGCAAGCAAAGCTAGTGTGGTAGGGAGCCCCTCTGGCCTTCTATCTCTGTCTCTGTGTCTCTGAGGTCTCTGCCTGTCTCTGCTCCTGTCTCCTCATTTTTTTTAAGGTAATTTTTCCTTTTTACGATTTTTTTAAATGTAGAGTTTCTCTCTGGCTCTCAGCTCCATCTTTTGTTTTGTTATTAATCCCTTCTGCTCCTTTCTCCCAGGCAGGAGAGTTGAGCCATTCTCTGAGAAGATTCCTCATGGAAACTGGGAACTAGATATTTCAGGGCACAGGAGAAATGAAGATTTTCTACTCATAATTCAGCCTCCAGCAAGCAAAGCTAGTGTGGTAGGGAGCCCCTCTGGCCTTCTATCTCTGTCTCTGTGTCTCTGAGGTCTCTGCCTGTCTCTGCTCCTGTCTCCTCATTTTTTTTATGGTAATTTTTCCTTTTTACGATTTTTTTAAAGGTAGAGTTTCTCTCTGGCTCTCAGCTCCATCTTTTGTTTTGTTAATAATCCCTTCTGCTCCTTTCTCCCAGGCGGGAGAGTTGAGCCATTCTCTGAGAAGATTCCTCATGGAAACTGGGAACTAGATATTTCAGGGCACAGGAGAAATGAAGATTTTCTACTCATAATTCAGCCTCCAGCAAGCAAAGCTAGTGTGGTAGGGAGCCCCTCTGGCCTTCTATCTCTGTCTCTGTGTCTCTGAGGTCTCTGTCTGTCTCTGCTCCTGTTTCCTCATTTTTTTTTTTTTGGTAATTTTTCCTTTTTACGATTTTTTTAAAGGTAGAGTTTCTCTCTGGCTCTCAGCTCCATCTTTTGTTTTGTTAATAATCCCTTCTGCTCCTTTCTCCCAGGCAGGAGAGTTGAGCCATTCTCTGAGAAGATTCCTCATGGAAACTGGGAACTAGATATTTCAGGGCACAGGAGAAATGAAGATTTTCTACTCATAATTCAGCCTCCAGCAAGCAAAGCTAGTGTGGTAGGGAGCCCCTCTGGCCTTCTATCTCTGTCTCTGTGTCTCTGAGGTCTCTGCCTGTCTCTGCTCCTGTCTCCTCATTTTTTTTATGGTAATTTTTCCTTTTTACGATTTTTTTAAATGTAGAGTTTCTCTCTGGCTCTCAGCTCCATCTTTTGTTTTGTTAATAATCCCTTCTGCTCCTTTCTCCCAGGCAGGAGAGTTGAGCCATTCTCTGAGAAGGTTCCTCATGGAAACTGGGAACTAGATATTTCAGGGCACAGGAGAAATGAAGATTTTCTACTCATAATTCAGCCTCCAGCAAGCAAAGCTAGTGTGGTAGGGAGCCCCTCTGGCCTTCTATCTCTGTCTCTGTGTCTCTGAGGTCTCTGTCTATCTCTGCTCCTGTCTCCTCAATTTTTTTTGGTAATTTTTCCTTTTTACGATTTTTTTAAAGGTAGAGTTTCTCTCTGGCTCTCAGCTCCATCTTCTGTTTTGTTAATAATCCCTTCTGCTCCTTTCTCCCAGGCAGGAGAGTTGAGCCATTCTCTGAGAAGATTCCTCATGGAAACTGGGAACTAGATATTTCAGGGCACAGGAGAAATGAAGATTTTCTACTCATAATTCAGCCTCCAGCAAGCAAAGCTAGTGTGGTATGGAGCCCCTCTGGCCTTCTATCTCTGTCTCTGTGTCTCTGAGGTCTCTGTCTCTGCTCCTGTCTCCTCATTTTTTTTGGTAATTTTTCCTTTTTACGATTTTTTTAAAGGTAGAGTTTCTCTCTGGCCCTCAGCTCCATCTTTTGTTTTGTTAATAATCCCTTCTGCTCCTTTCTCCCAGGCAGGAGAGTTGAGCCATTCTCTGAGAAGATTCCTCATGGAAACTGGGAACTAGATATTTCAGGGCACAGGAGAAATGAAGATTTTCTACTCATAATTCAGCCTCCAGCAAGCAAAGCTAGTGTGGTAGGGAGCCCCTCTGGCCTTCTATCTCTGTCTCTGTGTCTCTGAGGTCTCTGTCTGTCTCTGCTCCTGTCTCCTCATTTTTTTTTGGTAATTTTTCCTTTTTACGATTTTTTTAAAGGTAGAGTTTCTCTCTGGCTCTCAGCTCCATCTTTTATTTTGTTATTAATCCCTTCTGCTCCTTTCTCCCAGGCAGGAGAGTTGAGCCATTCTCTGAGAAGATTCCTCATGGAAACTGGGAACTAGATATTTCAGGGCACAGGAGAAATGAAGATTTTCTACTCATAATTCAGCCTCCAGCAAGCAAAGCTAGTGTGGTAGGGAGCCCCTCTGGCCTTCTATCTCTGTCTCTGTGTCTCTGAGATCTCTGTCTCTGCTCCTGTCTCCTCATTTTTTTTTTGGTAATTTTTCCTTTTTACGATTTTTTTTAAAGGTAGAGTTTCTCTCTGGCTCTCAGCTCCATCTATTGTTTTGTCAATAATCCCTTCTGCTCCTTTCTCCCAGGCAGGAGAGTTGAGCCATTCTCTGAGAAGATTCCTCATGGAAACTGGGAACTAGATATTTCAGGGCACAGGAGAAATGAAGATTTTCTACTCATAATTCAGCCTCCAGCAAGCAAAGCTAGTGTGGTAGGGAGCCCCTCTGGCCTTCTATCTCTGTCTCTGTGTCTCTGAGGTCTCTGCCTGTCTCTGCTCCTGTCTCCTCATTTTTTTTATGGTAATTTTTCCTTTTTACGATTTTTTTAAATGTAGAGTTTCTCTCTGGCTCTCAGCTCCATCTTTTGTTTTGTTAAGAATCCCTTCTGCTCCTTTCTCCCAGGCAGGAGAGTTGAGCCATTCTCTGAGAAGATTCCTCATGGAAACTGGGAACTAGATATTTCAGGGCACAGGAGAAATGAAGATTTTCTACTCATAATTCAGCCTCCAGCAAGCAAAGCTAGTGTGGTAGGGAGCCCCTCTGGCCTTCTATCTCTGTCTCTGTGTCTCTGAGGTCTCTGCCTGTCTCTGCTCCTGTCTCCTCATTTTTTATGGTAATTTTTCCTTTTTACGATTTTTTTAAAGGTAGAGTTTCTCTCTGGCTCTCAGCTCCATCTTTTGTTTTGTTAATAATCCCTTCTGCTCCTTTCTCCCAGGCGGGAGAGTTGAGCCATTCTCTGAGAAGATTCCTCATGGAAACTGGGAACTAGATATTTCAGGGCACAGGAGAAATGAAGATTTTCTACTCATAATTCAGCCTCCAGCAAGCAAAGCTAGTGTGGTAGGGAGCCCCTCTGGCCTTCTATCTCTGTCTCTGTGTCTCTGAGGTCTCTGTCTGTCTCTGCTCCTGTTTCCTCATTTTTTTTTTTTTGGTAATTTTTCCTTTTTACGATTTTTTTAAAGGTAGAGTTTCTCTCTGGCTCTCAGCTCCATCTTTTGTTTTGTTAATAATCCCTTCTGCTCCTTTCTCCCAGGCAGGAGAGTTGAGCCATTCTCTGAGAAGATTCCTCATGGAAACTGGGAACTAGATATTTCAGGGCACAGGAGAAATGAAGATTTTCTACTCATAATTCAGCCTCCAGCAAGCAAAGCTAGTGTGGTAGGGAGCCCCTCTGGCCTTCTATCTCTGTCTCTGTGTCTCTGAGGTCTCTGCCTGTCTCTGCTCCTGTCTCCTCATATTTTTTATGGTAATTTTTCCTTTTTACGATTTTTTTAAAGGTAGAGTTTCTCTCTGGCTCTCAGCTCCATCTTTTGTTTTGTTAATAATCCCTTCTGCTCCTTTCTCCCAGGCAGGAGAGTTGAGCCATTCTCTGAGAAGATTCCTCATGGAAACTGGGAACTAGATATTTCAGGGCACAGGAGAAATGAAGATTTTCTACTCATAATTCAGCCTCCAGCAAGCAAAGCTAGTGTGGTAGGGAGCCCCTCTGGCCTTCTATCTCTGTCTCTGTGTCTCTGAGGTCTCTGTCTGTCTCTGCTCCTGTTTCCTCATTTTTTTTTTTTTTGGTAATTTTTCCTTTTTACGATTTTTTTAAAGGTAGAGTTTCTCTCTGGCTCTCAGCTCCATCTTTTGTTTGTTAATAATCCCTTCTGCTCCTTTCTCCCAGGCAGGAGAGTTGAGCCATTCTCTGAGAAGATTCCTCATGGAAACTGGGAACTAGATATTTCAGGGCACAGGAGAAATGAAGATTTTCTACTCATAATTCAGCCTCCAGCAAGCAAAGCTAGTGTGGTAGGGAGCCCCTCTGGCCTTCTATCTCTGTCTCTGTGTCTCTGAGGTCTCTGCCTGTCTCTGCTCCTGTCTCCTCATTTTTTATACGGTAATTTTTCCTTTTTACGATTTTTTTAAAGGTAGAGTTTCTCTCTGGCTCTCAGCTCCATCTTTTGTTTTGTTAATAATCCCTTCTGCTCCTTTCTCCCAGGCAGGAGAGTTGAGCCATTCTCTGAGAAGGTTCCTCATGGAAACTGGGAACTAGATATTTCAGGGCACAGGAGAAATGAAGATTTTCTACTCATAATTCAGCCTCCAGCAAGCAAAGCTAGTGTGGTAGGGAGCCCCTCTGGCCTTCTATCTCTGTCTCTGTGTCTCTGAGGTCTCTGTCTGTCTCTGCTCCTGTCTCCTCATTTTTTTTTGGTAATTTTTCCTTTTTACGATTTTTTTAAAGGTAGAGTTTCTCTCTGGCTCTCAGCTCCATCTTTTGTTTTGTTATTACTCCCTTCTGCTCCTTTCTCCCAGGCAGGAGAGTTGAGCCATTCTCTGAGAAGATTCCTCATGGAAACTGGGAACTAGATATTTCAGGGCACAGGAGAAATGAAGATTTTCTACTCATAATTCAGCCTCCAGCAAGCAAAGCTAGTGTGGTAGGGAGCCCCTCTGGCCTTCTATCTCTGTCTCTGTGTCTCTGAGATCTCTGTCTCTGCTCCTGTCTCCTCATTTTTTTTTTGGTAATTTTTCCTTTTTACGATTTTTTTTAAAGGTAGAGTTTCTCTCTGGCTCTCAGCTCCATCTATTGTTTTGTCAATAATCCCTTCTGCTCCTTTCTCCCAGGCAGGAGAGTTGAGCCATTCTCTGAGAAGATTCCTCATGGAAACTGGGAACTAGATATTTCAGGGCACAGGAGAAATGAAGATTTTCTACTCATAATTCAGCCTCCAGCAAGCAAAGCTAGTGTGGTAGGGAGCCCCTCTGGCCTTCTATCTCTGTCTCTGTGTCTCTGAGGTCTCTGCCTGTCTCTGCTCCTGTCTCCTCATTTTTTTTATGGTAATTTTTCCTTTTTACGATTTTTTTAAATGTAGAGTTTCTCTCTGGCTCTCAGCTCCATCTTTTGTTTTGTTAAGAATCCCTTCTGCTCCTTTCTCCCAGGCAGGAGAGTTGAGCCATTCTCTGAGAAGATTCCTCATGGAAACTGGGAACTAGATATTTCAGGGCACAGGAGAAATGAAGATTTTCTACTCATAATTCAGCCTCCAGCAAGCAAAGCTAGTGTGGTAGGGAGCCCCTCTGGCCTTCTATCTCTGTCTCTGTGTCTCTGAGGTCTCTGCCTGTCTCTGCTCCTGTCTCCTCATTTTTTTTATGGTAATTTTTCCTTTTTACGATTTTTTTAAAGGTAGAGTTTCTCTCTGGCTCTCAGCTCCATCTTTTGTTTTGTTAATAATCCCTTCTGCTCCTTTCTCCCAGGCGGGAGAGTTGAGCCATTCTCTGAGAAGATTCCTCATGGAAACTGGGAACTAGATATTTCAGGGCACAGGAGAAATGAAGATTTTCTACTCATAATTCAGCCTCCAGCAAGCAAAGCTAGTGTGGTAGGGAGCCCCTCTGGCCTTCTATCTCTGTCTCTGTGTCTCTGAGGTCTCTCTCTGTCTCTGCTCCTGTTTCCTCATTTTTTTTTTTTTGGTAATTTTTCCTTTTTACGATTTTTTTAAAGGTAGAGTTTCTCTCTGGCTCCCAGCTCCATCTTTTGTTTTGTTAATAATCCCTTCTGCTCCTTTCTCCCAGGCAGGAGAGTTGAGCCATTCTCTGAGAAGATTCCTCATGGAAACTGGGAACTAGATATTTCAGGGCACAGGAGAAATGAAGATTTTCTACTCATAATTCAGCCTCCAGCAAGCAAAGCTAGTGTGGTAGGGAGCCCCTCTGGCCTTCTATCTCTGTCTCTGTGTCTCTGAGGTCTCTGCCTGTCTCTGCTCCTGTCTCCTCATTTTTTTATGGTAATTTTTCCTTTTTACGATTTTTTTAAATGTAGAGTTTCTCTCTGGCTCTCAGCTCCATCTTTTGTTTTGTTAATAATCCCTTCTGCTCCTTTCTCCCAGGCAGGAGAGTTGAGCCATTCTCTGAGAAGGTTCCTCATGGAAACTGGGAACTAGATATTTCAGGGCACAGGAGAAATGAAGATTTTCTACTCATAATTCAGCCTCCAGCAAGCAAAGCTAGTGTGGTAGGGAGCCCCTCTGGCCTTCTATCTCTGTCTCTGTGTCTCTGAGGTCTCTGTCTATCTCTGCTCCTGTATCCTCATTTTTTTTTGGTAATTTTTCCTTTTTACGATTTTTTTAAAGGTAGAGTTTCTCTCTGGCTCTCAGCTCCATCTTCTGTTTTGTTAATAATCCCTTCTGCTCCTTTCTCCCAGGCAGGAGAGTTGAGCCATTCTCTGAGAAGATTCCTCATGGAAACTGGGAACTAGATATTTCAGGGCACAGGAGAAATGAAGATTTTCTACTCATAATTCAGCCTCCAGCAAGCAAAGCTAGTGTGGTATGGAGCCCCTCTGGCCTTCTATCTCTGTCTCTGTGTCTCTGAGGTCTCTGTCTCTGCTCCTGTCTCCTCATTTTTTTTGGTAATTTTTCCTTTTTACGATTTTTTTAAAGGTAGAGTTTCTCTCTGGCCCTCAGCTCCATCTTTTGTTTTGTTAATAATCCCTTCTGCTCCTTTCTCCCAGGCAGGAGAGTTGAGCCATTCTCTGAGAAGATTCCTCATGGAAACTGGGAACTAGATATTTCAGGGCACAGGAGAAATGAAGATTTTCTACTCATAATTCAGCCTCCAGCAAGCAAAGCTAGTGTGGTAGGGAGCCCCTCTGGCCTTCTATCTCTGTCTCTGTGTCTCTGAGGTCTCTGCCTGTCTCTGCTCCTGTCTCCTCATTTTTTTATGGTAATTTTTCCTTTTTACGATTTTTTTAAAGGTAGAGTTTCTCTCTGGCTCTCAGCTCCATCTTTTGTTTTGTTAATAATCCCTTCTGCTCCTTTCTCCCAGGCAGGAGAGTTGAGCCATTCTCTGAGAAGATTCCTCGTGGAAACTGGGAACTAGATATTTCAGGGCACAGGAGAAATGAAGATTTTCTACTCATAATTCAGCCTCCAGCAAGCAAAGCTAGTGTGGTAGGGAGCCCCTCTGGCCTTCTATCTCTGTCTCTGTGTCTCTGAGGTCTCTGTCTGTCTCTGCTCCTGTCTCCTCATTTTTTTTTTGGTAATTTTTCCTTTTTACGATTTTTTTAAAAGTAGAGTTTCTCTCTGGCTCTCAGCTCCATCTTCTGTTTTGTTAATAATCCCTTCTGCTCCTTTCTCCCAGGCAGGAGAGTTGAGCCATTCTCTGAGAAGATTCCTCATGGAAACTGGGAACTAGATATTTCAGGGCACAGGAGAAATGAAGATTTTCTACTCATAATTCAGCCTCCAGCAAGCAAAGCTAGTGTGGTAGGGAGCCCCTCTGGCCTTCTATCTCTGTCTCTGTGTCTCTGAGGTCTCTGTCTGTCTCTGCTCCTGTCTCCTCAATTTTTTTTGGTAATTTTTCCTTTTTACGATTTTTTTAAATGTAGAGTTTCTCTCTGGCTCTCAGCTCCATCTTTTGTTTTGTTAATAATCCCTTCTGCTCCTTTCTCCCAGGCAGGAGAGTTGAGCCATTCTCTGAGAAGATTCCTCATGGAAACTGGGAACTAGATATTTCAGGGCACAGGAGAAATGAAGATTTTCTACTCATAATTCAGCCTCCAGCAAGCAAAGCTAGTGTGGTAGGGAGCCCCTCTGGCCTTCTATCTCTGTCTCTGTGTCTCTGAGGTCTCTGCCTGTCTCTGCTCCTGTCTCCTCATTTTTTTTATGGTAATTTTTCCTTTTTACGGTTTTTTTAAAGGTAGAGTTTCTCTCTGGCTCTCAGCTCCATCTTCTGTTTTGTTAATAATCCCTTCTGCTCCTTTCTCCCAGGCAGGAGAGTTGAGCCATTCTCTGAGAAGATTCCTCATGGAAACTGGGAACTAGATATTTCAGGGCACAGGAGAAATGAAGATTTTCTACTCATAATTCAGCCTCCAGCAAGCAAAGCTAGTGTGGTATGGAGCCCCTCTGGCCTTCTATCTCTGTCTCTGTGTCTCTGAGGTCTCTGTCTCTGCTCCTGTCTCCTCATTTTTTTTTGGTAATTTTTCCTTTTTACGATTTTTTTAAAGGTATAGTTTCTCTCTGGCCCTCAGCTCCATCTTTTGTTTTGTTAATAATCCCTTCTGCTCCTTTCTCCCAGGCAGGAGAGTTGAGCCATTCTCTGAGAAGATTCCTCATGGAAACTGGGAACTAGATATTTCAGGGCACAGGAGAAATGAAGATTTTCTACTCATAATTCAGCCTCCAGCAAGCAAAGCTAGTGTGGTAGGGAGCCCCTCTGGCCTTCTATCTCTGTCTCTGTGTCTCTGAGGTCTCTGCCTGTCTCTGCTCCTGTCTCCTCATTTTTTTATGGTAATTTTTCCTTTTTACGATTTTTTTAAAGGTAGAGTTTCTCTCTGGCTCTCAGCTCCATCTTTTGTTTTGTTAATAATCCCTTCTGCTCCTTTCTCCCAGGCAGGAGAGTTGAGCCATTCTCTGAGAAGATTCCTCGTGGAAACTGGGAACTAGATATTTCAGGGCACAGGAGAAATGAAGATTTTCTACTCATAATTCAGCCTCCAGCAAGCAAAGCTAGTGTGGTAGGGAGCCCCTCTGGCCTTCTATCTCTGTCTCTGTGTCTCTGAGGTCTCTGCCTGTCTCTGCTCCTGTCTCCTCATTTTTTTATGGTAATTTTTCCTTTTTACGATTTTTTTAAAGGTAGAGTTTCTCTCTGGCTCTCAGCTCCATCTTTTGTTTTGTTAATAATCCCTTCTGCTCCTTTCTCCCAGGCAGGAGAGTTGAGCCATTCTCTGAGAAGATTCCTCGTGGAAACTGGGAACTAGATATTTCAGGGCACAGGAGAAATGAAGATTTTCTACTCATAATTCAGCCTCCAGCAAGCAAAGCTAGTGTGGTAGGGAGCCCCTCTGGCCTTCTATCTCTGTCTCTGTGTCTCTGAGGTCTCTGTCTGTCTCTGCTCCTGTCTCCTCATTTTTTTTTTGGTAATTTTTCCTTTTTACGATTTTTTTAAAAGTAGAGTTTCTCTCTGGCTCTCAGCTCCATCTTCTGTTTTGTTAATAATCCCTTCTGCTCCTTTCTCCCAGGCAGGAGAGTTGAGCCATTCTCTGAGAAGATTCCTCATGGAAACTGGGAACTAGATATTTCAGGGCACAGGAAAAATGAAGATTTTCTACTCATAATTCAGCCTCCAGCAAGCAAAGCTAGTGTGGTAGGGAGCCCCTCTGGCCTTCTATCTCTGTCTCTGTGTCTCTGAGGTCTCTGTCTGTCTCTGCTCCTGTCTCCTCAATTTTTTTTGGTAATTTTTCCTTTTTACGATTTTTTTAAATGTAGAGTTTCTCTCTGGCTCTCAGCTCCATCTTTTGTTTTGTTAATAATCCCTTCTGCTCCTTTCTCCCAAGCAGGAGAGTTGAGCCATTCTCTGAGAAGGTTCCTCATGGAAACTGGGAACTAGATATTTCAGGGCACAGGAGAAATGAAGATTTTCTACTCATAATTCAGCCTCCAGCAAGCAAAGCTAGTGTGGTAGGGAGCCCCTCTGGCCTTCTATCTCTGTCTCTGTGTCTCTGAGGTCTCTGTCTATCTCTGCTCCTGTCTCCTCATATTTTTTTGGTAATTTTTCCTTTTTACGATTTTTTTAAAGGTAGAGTTTCTCTCTGGCTCTCAGCTCCATCTTCTGTTTTGTTAATAATCCCTTCTGCTCCTTTCTCCCAGGCAGGAGAGTTGAGCCATTCTCTGAGAAGATTCCTCATGGAAACTGGGAACTAGATATTTCAGGGCACAGGAGAAATGAAGATTTTCTACTCATAATTCAGCCTCCAGCAAGCAAAGCTAGTGTGGTATGGAGCCCCTCTGGCCTTCTATCTCTGTCTCTGTGTCTCTGAGGTCTCTGTCTCTGCTCCTGTCTCCTCATTTTTTTTGGTAATTTTTCCTTTTTACGATTTTTTTAAAGGTAGAGTTTCTCTCTGGCCCTCAGCTCCATCTTTTGTTTTGTTAATAATCC